>PVJX010015239.1:0-43028 GCA_004027295.1 Dolichotis patagonum
AGGATTGCCAAGCTTAGCTCAGAGTCACTGGGATGAGACAAGTACAGAAAAGGATAACAGACAAATAGTTGACTGAGTTGAAGGACAGGGAGTTATGCAGGAGGAAAGGGCACACCTTCCAGCACACTGTCCAGGGAAACGTCCACACCTGGACTAAGGAAATGCAGCAGGAGCCCAGCTGCTGATTTAAAGTTTAGACATTCACTCAACCAACAGACATTGATGGCCAAGACATTAGGATCACAGAGAGCCAAAAATGGGATGAATGTATGTCCTGTCCTCTTCTTTTTACTTCCTCTCTCCTGTCTCTCTCTCTATCTCTCTCTCTCTCCCCCTCTCTTTTCTTTCTTTTGTTTTTCTTTCTCTTTCATATTTGCATAAACTTAGGCCCAGAAAGTCTGCATTGACTTCTAATAAAAAAAAATCTACCCTGCCTGGCATATACAGTAGAACCATAAGAGTGAGGATTAAAATGAAGAAGACAAGTAAAAGGCGTAGAATGATATGAGAAGGTGGGGATGATGTTATAGCAGAACATCTAGGCTGGATTATCAGCAACTGACTTGAAATCTATCAAACTGTTCTATAGACATAATGAGCTGCACAATATCATATGCAATGAAAAATAAAGCATAATTTGAGTCATGGGAAGCAAAAACAATGTTGGGGGAATGTTAAGTAGAAATTTATTTTTATTTTTTATTTTAAAGAGAAAAACAATAAAAACAAAGATACAGAATTTCAAAAACAAGATAATAGGAAACTGACAATGGTTAATAGATTGCATGTTGTTTTCTTCAAAGCAGTTGCTCAGATTACAAGATACACGCATGCACAATTGATTAAACTATATAAGCATGAACCGCTAAGTGGAGATTTATTTTAATCAAACTGAATGTAACTACTGTATATGCCAGACACCTTCCTTACTGCTCACATGAAACCTAACATGTGGTCATTACTATGCCTATTTTGCAGATAAAGAAACAGCTCTGAGAGGCTTCATGTTCTGGGCATTCAGCAGCTTGGGCAGTTTATTCGAGGACAACTTGACATATGCAACGAAACTGCTCTTTGTTTGACCAAAGGCCTGAAAACGCAGAGTAATCAACAGTATCACATATTTTCAGAGACAGCTGGTAGCACAAAAGAGGAGAATCTTTTCCACTGGGGTAAGGGAGAGGCCAACTGGCACCAAGGGACTGTGTGGGCTCCCTTGTGGTCACAGCCTGCCACAGAACCCACCTAAGAGCAGCATACTACCTTTCCTACTGTTGCTTAATCTTATATCCAGAAACAAAGCACATGAGGCTAGAGCAGCAAGGAAAGTCTGTGACCAGCCTGAGATCTTGTCTGAAATTTTGCCTTCGGAGCCGCAGGAGCAGTTTTCAAGGCTCGATCTGTCGGAGAACATGCCAGGCTCCCAGGAACGTCCCAACAATGGTGAGACAACCCCTGCCCGACTGGCCATTTTGCTGTATGCAAAATGAGACTCCTTTGACCCTCATGACAACCCTGGCAGATATACAATATGATGATTCTCATTTCCATCTCACAAATCACAAAATCAAGGCCATGAGACATTAAGGTTTTGCCCAAGAGGGCAAACAACGAAAAGGCCTGGATCTCCCAGTGCCATATTTTTTACCCTACACCATACTTTAACTCCCAATGAGAAACATTCTAGGAGAATGAAGCACAGCACTGTATGTTGAGCAGAAAATCCAATTTAAATTGATTACATGTCTGAAAAGCTATGCACCTGCCTGATAATAATTTACTTTCTTCTTTTCCATATTCTCTGGGCAATAATTTATAGGCATCAACAAACTGAACAACTAAAACATAACTGAGCAACTAAAAATCCTGCAATTAATTTCACACGCGTGCATGCTTCCTGTATTTCCACCATTGTCTGGTTCTGAGTTTCTACATCCTTTTCCAAGACTGGGACTCATTCAAAAACAGGCAGCATCTTCGTAAGCTCTACGCACACCCCACTCACAACCACCTTCAGAGGTCTGAGAAATCATCATGCCGCTGCGTTGAGAAGGCCCAGGAAGCCTGGCACATAGCCTGACAGATGAAAGCTTGACAGCTGCCCTCTTCCCCTTACCTCCCCCAAAAGGCAAAATTTAGGACAGGATCCCAGAGAGTTTACAGATTTTCCTTCCTGCTCTAGCTTCATAGATTCTGCTCCCGGATATAAGATTAAGCAATGGTAGAAATTCCAGAGTTCTGAAAATATACTGTCAGCTGAGATGACAGAAAACAGATGCTGAGAGCTGAGTTTCTTACGGCGTCTGGTGGAGGACTTAAAGATTTTAACAAGGGGTGGGGTGGGGGAAGGGGTAGGAGAAATAGAGGGAAAAGCCATAAACTAGCTCCCTTTGAAATACTGATTTGAAAGCAGGACTTAGAACATTACAGTGGTATTGTATTCCTTTGTCTCTGTTTAAAAGATGTAAAATTATAAAGCCTGAGAAAAGCGGCAAAGAGAATATTATTTTCTGTTGGCGCTGGGCATTCTGCCCTATTGTGCTGATGACTGGCTTGGAATCAAAGAAGTCTAAATGTTTACGCTGACCCAGATTCAAGTGTTGAAGTCATCTGTCTAATAGAACAGTAAAAGTACGCTGGTTATTTTCAAGACATAAATTTACATAGGCCTTATATACTTGGGAGTATTATAACAATTGCAGTGACAAATGGAAACTTAAGTGTCCTAAACCTCTGCCTTCACCTGTTATTATGGTGCAACAGTTTCTCCATGAATACTCCCCTATTATTTAACATATTTCAGGGTTCCTAGAGGAAAGCCTTATAGGTGATCAAGACCAGTCCACTCCAACCTGGCAGCTCTATCACCACTCTTGAGTTTTCAAAGTGACAAATCATGATCTAAGATAAGAAGGGAAAGGTGACATTCACTCTTCTGTTATATGAGACCCTCTTAGAGGAGCCATATAGCCTTAAAGCAAACATACAAGCATGTATGGCTTCTACCTTTTTGCTTTCCAGAGATTTTAATGCTGTAACTACACCATGTACTATTTTATCCACATCTTTCAGCTCCATTAACTGTAAATAAATTCCTATGGATAGGCCAGAAAGAGATTGAATGGTGGCCTTCAAGCTATACCTGGAATGTGCTTTCCTTCTGAAAACCAAGCCTTGATAACAACCAAATCAAGTTCGTCTAACCATCACCCTTTCCCCAAGATATTCCTCAGTCCTCAGAAGGTGATATTCTAGCAAACCAATGTCCAGACTTTACAAACATTCATTCATTCAACAAATACTTACGGCACAACATTTTGTACCAAAAATAATTGAATGTCAACTTTCTGAGGCACTGGTTCTTATTACAGTACACACATACCAAGTATCTTCCTTCTCTCCTTTCCAAATGTAAAGAGTCGCTGATAACCACAGAGATGTATTTCCAGCCATATTGCTATCTGATTCATCTAACATTATTCATTCTGGACTCAAACATCTCTTTTTCAAAGAAGTATCCAAAATCCAACAGGCACAGACATACTTAGCATCTATAGGCAATTTGGGAAATAAAATAATCTTGCTAACAGAAAACTTCTTCACACCAAAATAAAAGAGAAAATAGGCATTATTATTAAAGGCTAGACATTACCAGGTTTACATACATGTAAGATAGCACAAAAGTGTCTATAGTCCTAGTCAAATGAAACAAAAAGTTATACAGTGAAGTGAAAGAGAAAACAGTAAAAACTGACTTCCTTGAGAAATAAACACAAGCACCTGTGTGCCTAGCTTGGGAGGGAAAATGTAGAATATGTGTGTTTACAATTCCAAACATCAGAAGGCCCAAATCTTCATTATAAAAGCAGAAGTCAGTCATATGGTCAAGCCTATCATATTTTCAAGGAATGTGTTAGCTTCACATTACTGCAACAAATACCTGTAATCATCAATTTATAACAATAAAAGGTTCCTTTTAGCTGGCAGTTTTGGAGCTTCCAGTCCATGGCTGGTTGGCCCTGTCATTTGGGCCTGTGGTAGCGTAGCACATCATGACATCATGGTGGGAGGGTATGGCAGAGCGAAACTGCCCACCTTGTGGCCAGGAAGGAAAATAAAACCTGAGGAGAGGACCAGGGTTCAAGTTTCCCCTTCAAGGGTGCACCCCCAGTGACCTAACGACTTCTTACACCCCAGTAATATGGGTTCCACTACCCTCCAGTAATGTGGACCTTACCATTCTGAGGACCTTGTCCTTAACCCATGGTCCTTCAGGGACATTCAAGGTCAAAATTACAACAAGAAGACATCCTAATAAAGTCAGGTGAGAAATGGTTGCCTCTCTTCTCAAAGAAAAATTCATCATTTTACACTTACAAGGCATGCATCCAGACTGTGAAAAAGGACCCACATTACTGAGTTCTTCGGGTTTATATAGGAATTAATGTGGGATTGTCTATATAGGATATTTATAGACACACTCACAGATTTTTAGGTTTCCAAAGTAGAGTATACTTGCATTCAACATGTGTTTTATCTTCAGAGTTCTTATCATCATCAAATAAAAAGCAAAAAATGGGAAATAGTATGGCAAGAAGGAAATAGGAGAAATGGGGGCATATGAACCCTAGAAATAAAAAGAATAACAACTAAAATGGTTTAGATGATATCAAATACTAATTTCACCAGATCAGTACACTTGTCAGGAATCAACATTACATTCAAGTGTGTACGTATGTGTGAATACATGCATGTGTTTGTGTGGGGTCATGCTTTTAGACTGATGCATGTGTGTACATCTCAATAAATAAATATTTACACTCATTGTTGAACCAATACTTCATAGTAACATATTTTATTGAGATAAAATTAAGGTTTTGTTTTTCATTCTTGAAAAATTTTTGCTCTTCAAGAACGAGAAGAAATTAATTATATGTTATTTGTTCTCAGTGTTTTCCTCTGGATATTTTCTCACTCTGTTTACTATATTATTAGGTCTTCTCTCACAATTTACTTAAAGATAACTTCCTTTTCAGGCTTTTGTACGAAAAAGGACCTCTACCTTCAAAGTTGTTTGACTTAGTCAGAAAGTTCTCAGTACAATCATAAACTTGGTAGGAAAGCAGGGCTTCTTAACCCTAAGCAATGGCTCAGATGCTACCATCTGAGGGAGGAAAGGAATCCTACTACAGCTGAATTTCCCAGAATGCATTTGGAATTAACCCTGGGGCCAAAAAGCAAGACCAAGCCCACAGAATCTACAAGGATGAATCAGTGGAGCATAGATAGTTTGTGTTCATTTTTGTTTGGTGATATCACTGGAAATAACTTCAGTAGATTTTAACCCCCAGTTTGATTCTTCCATTACAATTTAATTTAACCGAAAGTCCATCCTGCTCTGCATGCAGCCCAGACACATCACAAATTAGGACAACACAGTGCCTTTTGTCTTGTGTTTTCTTTGTCTTCCAAAAGCAAGCCCTTCGGCTCCAGCTGCAAGGATTATCAGCTAAAGCCAAGCTGTGCTGAGTGATGAGCTCTGCTCTGCTGGGCCCCTTCTCACTCAGATAACCCTGGCTGAGCAAAAAGTCACAGGGTGACTTTTCCACCTTGTGTTAAGCGGAAAGCTAGAGGCAGAGTTTCTGAATCGAGAATGTCTGTTAAAATCCTTTTTTAACACAAAATATTTAGACATTGAATTTTTGAGGGTAAATAAATTCTGGTATCTAGCAAAGCATTCCTTCACTTTCTGTTATCACAGTTCTGTTCTAGAAATCAGAGCAGAAGGGTTTGCAAAAATCAGGCCACACCAGGGTTGTTTTAATTTTTGCCTGCTGAGGCATACTGGAGGTGGCAGCTTGAAGTAGAAGACTACTTCTCCCAACTAATGAAAATTGTACAAACTCAAACTTATCCTTAAAATTAAAATAACTTTCTTAACAAATCACCTAAGTAAGCCAGTGATCATTTTAATTTTCTAAAATTTAATATTCTTTTCAATGAGGTTATACTTATCTGCAATATATCTAGGTATTGAGACTATGGAAGGCAAGTTTCTTCATACTTTTCTCTAATCAAAATAGAACAAAAATAAAAATTTTGATGGGAGTATATTTTTTATTTTGGATTTAAGGGTGTTTCATTTATTTTCATTTTTAGTGCAGCGCACTTGCCCAAAACTGACTGACTCAAGTTCCCTTTCTGTCCAAGAAGGGTCTCAAAAGTTATATGAGCCAGCCCAGATTTTCAGTGCCACCTGTTGTGGCACCCAGACTAGCTTTATTGCCTTGTCTGGCTATGATTTAAGAAAGACCTCAAATCTGTTGAATCAGAATCCCAGGGGCAACTCAGGAAGGCAGAAGCTCCTCCGGTTTATTGTTCTTTCTGGAAGGACAGCAGAATGACTGAGCAGAGCCAGGATACACTAAGGGCGACACTTATACATAGCGATTGGCAACTTAATTTGTTTTTGCATTTTATGGACTGCAGGCAGAGATGTATTTGCAGGGAAATACATGGGCATTTTTGAAAGCAATTAATTAAGCATGCAATTTATATGAAAACAATTTACTGCAGGACATTATCAGGGCACCCAAAATGCACATGCAATTTCCTTGCCTCCTAATTTGTGGACATAATTTATTTTGATTGTGCAATTAGGAAAGGGAACCTTTATTAATTTTGGTGCAAGTCTAAAAAACCAGGGCCAATTTAGCAGTGAAAGAGTCTGCCTTTAACGTGAAAGAGGAAGGCGTGGCTTTGGGCTCTTGCCTAGCAGATAAGCTCTCTAGATCTAAAGCCATGGAATTATATCTATTTCTGCTCCTCACTTTCTTCAACAGGCCATTTATTACTCTGAACTTTACCTTTTTCTTTTATAAAGTGGAGCTGGGGGAAAACGCCTCCATTCTGAATTGGCAGATCAAGGCAGACCAGAGGATCTGTCCTGACTCAGCAGGTCTCTCTTCTCTCCTGAGGCCTCCCCTTCAAGGTAAATGCAATTTAACCCAAGTGCCCCCACCTGGTGACTTCCTTACCCTAGACTCACAATTCCCAAGGTTGAAAAAGCAAACAATTGCCTGGTTTTTGGTTTGTGGGAAGAAAATTGCCTACGTAGCAGTAGAGCCTGTAATGTCTCTAGCCCAGTCTTATAACAAACCCAAAACACAAAGTTTGAATTGTCAAAATTTCACCAGTTATTTTCAAACCATAAAGACTCCAAAAGGCTAGATGTTATTTTAGGATGAAATTATCAAATCATTACCAGAAAGATCTTTTGGATTTAAGAAAAAGCTCACTTCCTGTTGGTCCCTGTCCTTTTCTTTCACAACCACTGAACACAAAAAACGGGGAAAGATGAAAGAAATCCACATTCCAGAGTCCCTTCCTATGCTGCCTCACATATTATAAACAGAAAAGCTAGACAGAAACATTGTAGGCAATCAGATAGAGTTAGGCGCTCTAACTAACCAGGACAAATGTGAAACACAACTGTGCCCCTAGTTATATCTGTTGGAGACGAGGTCTCAAGACAAAAATAAGATGACCAGGTGGGTATACTTCCTCGAAGGACAAACATCAGGCCTAATGAAGTCTTCATAGACTCTGGCCATCTCCATGAGTTACCTAGACCTCTGGACCTTTCACTTCCTAGAAAAAAATCTTTGTTCTTTCCATGTATTCTTGTTACATGACTCATTTCCTCATTGGATCACTGTTACCTAAGTCACTATACTTGTATCCTTATTGGTTAATCACTGTTGTAGCCCACATTGTACCCACATGGGTATTGCTCTATAAAGTTTCTCTGTAAAGAGAGATCCTCAGCTACTCACTCAGGACTTCTCTTGTTCTCTGACAGAATCTTTCTGTGTATAATAAATATTTCCTACTCTTAACCTCCATTGTCCCTAGAATTCATTTTGAGATAGCATAAACTTGGTGTACAAGACATCTAACAGGTAGGGAGATATAACATGTCTCTTGTATCATATTTGGAGGTCCCTGTAACAACACCATGGCCATAGCAACTCTGTAAAGCTTATTTCCAGGTGCCTGGTGTCCATACTCTTTCCAAGTGAACACTAGGGCTCCAAGCTGCCCTAAGAATGCAGAAAGAGTGGGCCATGTGGTTCTTTCTCTCTTTGGCCCCTGCCTTTGGGAAGCTAGGCTTTAAAAATGTATTTTAGCCACTTTCTAAAGCCAAAATATCAAAAAGTATGGTGAGTGTTCTGAAAAATCACCATTTTCACTGTTTATTGATGTGTTGGTTTGTAACTTTTCCTTGGCATTGCACAAACCACCACCTTCAGTAGCACTTGATTGTTTCCATAGCATACATTCTCGGTAATTATTTATAGACCTATCCCATACTCTACCACTGTGGGCTTAAACCTTAAGGTTATATTTTCCTTTATATGCAAATTACAATGCCATCCAATCTCCACTTAACCAACTTGGAAGAAAATCCAGGCATTTCACTTTCACATGAAACCCTTTTGGTAGTATCAAAACTCTCACATATGCTTACTCAGCCAACAGATTCAGCCAGGACTCTCTTACTTTAAGAATGAAGGTAGACAGTCTATGTAAACCAAATAAATGCCTCAGTCTCTACCAGTGTTGACACTATTACCAATCAGGATGGAGCCCCTAGAAAATAAAAAGCTTTATTCACTGAAACAGGCACTAGAAAAATCTGGGACTCAGAAGTAATGTGTATTTCTGACCACTGTTGCTGAGATTGTTGAGGGGTACTGTGTTACTGCCCACACCAAGGAGACCTTCAAGGCTGATATAATGTCATTTGCTATAGTGGTAACTTGAATTTTCAGGTCAGGTTCAACCATGATGTCCCCACCCCAACCTAATTTGGAATTCCATTTGTTAGTTCTTAGATGTTTCAACTCACCCACTTTTCTCCCCAAAGCTGACTACATGCTAGATCAGAGATCCTAGCATGGACCAGGCACTGTATCCTGAAGAGTTTATACACCAACAGCCTTGGCCCTGTACTGCTTTGGATTAACTCATTCACACTACTCCCTCTCTTGGGGTGATTGGTTTCCAGAGTTTCTATTGACATTCCCCACTGTCTTATTTGGGAGCAGGGAGCTACCTTTATTCCAGTTTTTGGAACTTCGAAAGTTTTTTAGGCACCTTGTAAGTTTGTGAAAAGACATGCATTTGTATCTAGATGTCCCTGCAAAGGCTCCATGTACTCATAGGTGAGGCTGGATCTAGGGTATGTGAAACTGTGATTAAGGGTGTGTTCTACTAAATTAGTTCACTGATTGGTTTAGCATAGTTCCGGGTGTGGATAATGGGAAGGCCCTCCCTGGGTATAGATGGCATCATCCAAAAGGTGGGTAGCCTGGATGGGTAAAAAAGGAAAGGAGTTTTCCGCTGCTGCTTTGTGGCTGGCCACTGCTGCCTTCCGCCCACTCTACCACTGACTGTTTCTCCTCTGTAACTTACCTCTGCCAGGCCACGCTACCTTGGAACCAGCCAACAATGGACTAAAACCTCTACAAATTGTGAGTGGAAATCAACTTTTCCTCCTTTAATTTGTGGGTGTTGGCTATTTTGTTTCAGCAACAAAAAAAGTAACTGAGACAACTGGAGTTTTGCCAGCTAAGTACCTCAATGGAATCACTTGGTGGTCTTTCCCAGAAGACAGTGAAGTAGTCGAAGTGTGAATGTATGTTCTCCTCCAGAAGAAAAAAAAAAGTTCATAAATTTAAAATGGTAATTTACCTAGTTATTAAAGGGTGAGTAAATAGAGCTATATTCCCATCTGCCTGGGTACACTGTAGAAGTCTTCTATGACCTAAGGCTACTTGGTGCACATCTACGTGAGGATGAGGTGTATGTGTCCCTCCACATTTTGAGGTGATGTGATATAATACATACGATGATCCTGGTAACAGTAATGATATCACACATGATTCAGTGACTGCCTGCTGCTACAGAGTACTCCATGATGCATTTATCTTATTTAACCTTCAATGTAACCTTACGAAGTGAGTATTTCCATCATTCTCCCATTACTGATGAGAATACAAGCTCAAGGAGGTTAAGTGGCAAACTAAAAAACGGCAGAGCTCATTCTGAGAGTACACCTGCCTGACTCAAAAATGTACTGTTCATCATTTGTGGATTTTGAGTCAGAAACAATCAATTTGAATGCAACCTATATTGTACCCTTAGAGCTAGCAATTATTAGCTAGATGACCTTTGATAAAACACATTTTCTCTGATTGCCAATTTTCTTTATGTAAATGAATTAATGATAACTATGTTCCACAATTTGTGAGGAAAATCTGCAATAATGTGAACAGACCTGTGTAAATTATAAAATGTGCAAAACATGACAATTTGCCTCTTAGTAACTAGGGCAACAACGTGATGAAAATAAACCCTGGAAACCTTGACAATTTTTGTTCATCATTTTGATTGCAAAGTTTCCTTTATGCCCTGACAACTTGATGAGATAGGACCAAGATCCTTCTAACACACTCAAAACATTATAATGGATATCTGTCATTTGAGCCTGCCAAAATCTTTTGATGACTCTACCCTGTGAATCCCACCTTCTCAACACAGAATCAAGACAACATAAGCTATTTCCTTGTCCCCTTTGCTATTTAGGAAATAACCTGTGGTTTAGGTGTCACCCCTCAGATACACCCATATGAGCCATGTGAGACTGATTCCAGGAGGACTGGGAAATAAGGCATCTATCTTGCTAATACTGATGGTAACTTTCTTGGGTTCTTGGTGGTGCTAGAAGCCTCCTAGCTTCATGGTAGATCATGGTAGAAGACCCATGGTCTGGGATGAGGAGTGGCAAAAACACACTGTGAGAGCAGACAAGCCTGGTTCTGGGGCTAGTTGTGGCAATCACTCCCACTTCAGGCCGGTTCTACAGTGTTGTCCTGAAATGAAAGCTAAGAAATGACACTGTTGCTTCAGCATTCTTGTGATCTGTACTTTCTAGTATTTCTGAATACATTTATTTCTGCACAAATTTGCAAAAGATTGTGCAGTCTGCAGCTAAGAACAGAAACAGTGCTTAACATTTCCAGCTTCTCTTTTATCGATTATTCAGGTGAAAAATAATTGTTGAAAGAATGACATGCATTTCATATGGGTAGGATGGTCCAGGAGATTTAGTGCCCAAGGGAGTTCTCTGGAGGGAATACAGTCCTGATGATGACAATGAAGATGACAGAAGTCACCTACTAAGTGTCAGCCCCTGCACAGATCAGTGACCAAGGCTGCTTGTTTCACATCCTTTTCTAATTTAATATGATCCTTGTGAAACATAAGTAATGTGACTACCATTCCACACCTGAAAAATGTGCAGAAAACATGTCACAATATACAGTCAGTGCTAAAGCCAGCCTTCATGAAATGCCCTTCTTTTCCCAAAATTCGCCATTTTGTCCCTGTGACACTCTTGAATGCACTGTGGACCAAGGCTCAAGAATCTCCAGTTTCCTGATGCCCATCTTTCCCACCAAAAGAAAGACAGAAATTGCCTCCTCCAAAAGAATTACTGACTGTTGTCTAGTGACCCCCAGGATACCAGGGATACCCCCCCTAGACCTATTTCAATATCCGTAGAAGATATTTTCCATGAGCAAGTTTATTTAATCTAAAAGAATAAAGATTGAATTTCCTATTACTCATTCTAGTGGTTTTAAGTATTTAAATTGCAAACTATCCTAAGAGGCAATTCTGTGTAATGAAAGATAAGCGGCATCTATTTAAGGTCCAAACCATTTGGAGTCAAAGAATTGGTGTTGCTGTTGTTAAATAATATCTCATTTGATAGGTTTTTTCTTTTTTTAATTTTGAGGAAAATGACAGAGTAAAAGAATCAAAAGCTTCTGTTTGTTTCACTGCCCCAAAGCCAGGCAAAAGTGAAAGTTTGGGTCTCTTATGTGAGAAGGAACTCACTAAGAAGGAGACCCCAATAGATGTCCAGGAAGGCAGCCAGTTCTCAGCAGCGCAGGGTGCAGCTCCCTTAATCAGGTATTTCCCCTTTTTTGCCTTCACTATGCGAGAAGAAAATAACACAGGAAAGATTTACTCAAGTCCACTACAGAGTCTTATGGAAATAAAACCAACCATTCCACAAATGCAGTATTTAAAGTAGGTCAGACTTTTCTTACAGTCTAAGAATCTGGAAATCCAGAAACGATAGTACAAAGAAAGGACACAAAATGAGTTAACATTTGTATGCATTATCTCCTTAGTCCTGAGATATTGTTGATTATTAGGTGTTCCATTTAGTAACAGCTGCTCAGAGAAAAAAATTTTCAGAAAAAAATATACCAAATGAACATGCTCCTTTTTATGACATACTTCAATTTCCTGAAGATAAAATATTCATGTGATCATCATATGATCATCATATGATCACATCCCTCAATTTAGGGATTTATTTATTTGAAATTTTATACTGAGCATTTTATTTATTCTAATACATTTTTATAAGCTCTATGAATATGTGTAGGTAGAGCAAAAAATTACATAAAATTAGAGGTCCAGGTAAATTACTTGGAAATATCTACCCATATTAAAAAGGTAGTTCCTGAAGAAGGCTGAAATACTAATCATCTTTCATTTTCTCGTTGTTATTTTCTAGTAATTAAGACTCAGGATTATGAGTAATCACTTCAAGTACTAAACCAAAAGGTGGATTTTATTGAAAGGATGTCAGAAGTGTCTCCCAAAACATAAAGGCAAAAAGCATAATCATTCTTAATAGGAATAAAGTCTAGAAACTAAAACGTTTGATTCTTTTTTTTTTTTGCTAGCCAAAAGACTTTTATTTTAGTTAATCACTCAACTTTTCCCCTCTAACAAATGAGATTAAAAATATCTGCTGCTGTAGATTTTCATAAGACTCGAATGAAAACATGGACACATACATCTCCTGTGTTCTCTGAAGTGTATTCTCTACCACCTGCTCCTATACCCAACTTTGGAGAAAGATGCTTTTCATTATCATGGCCCTGCCTTTGTAAAACACTTAGCACAAATACTGTGCTTTTATAAACATTATCACACTCATCCCTCCCACTGAACAGATGAGACCTAGTGTCACATACGAATTTAATGAGATGCAGAACTCAAATCAGTACAGCAACACATAAACTAGCTGAGATGGTTATGACCAGGAAACAGGTTCAGCAAGGGGAGTAATTTGCCAAAATTCACACAAGAAATGGCAGATCTAAGCTACAGTCTCAGGTCATTCTTTTTTTTTTTTAATTTTATTTAAAGAGAATAAAACAAAAGAGGGCAGAACAGAGCAGATCAGAACAGGACAACATAGGCAACGCAGTACTTTACATTAAGACAACTAGACATTAACAGTAGCTGTCACAATATCTCTTTCTCTGCTATAGTTGAGCATAGTTTCAAATACAATAATATCAAACATAACAAAATAGTATAAAGCCATTCAAAGAGTGAAAGAATTACAGGGCTTTCTCTTTTAACAAATGGTACTGGAAAAATTGGCTATCCATATGCAGAAGACTAAAACTAGACCCATGTCTATCACCATACACTAAACTAAAATCTAAATGTATCAAAGATCTAAATATTAAAACAGAAACACTAAAACTGCTGGAAGACAAAGTAGATAAAAATCTCAAAGATATAGGGATAGGAAGAGAATTCACGAACAAGAACCAAACTACACGGGAAGTACTTCCCAGAATCAATAACTGGGACCACATCTTATTAAAGAGTTTCTGCATTTCAAAAGAGGTTTCTAGCAGAGTGAAAAGAAAACCCATAAATTGGGAAAAAATCTTCATGGACAGTTCCTCAGGCAAAGGATTTCTGTCTAGAACTTATAAAGAATTTAAAAACATCAGACCCTCGAAATTCAAAGACCCAATCCAAAAATGGGCATCTGAAATGAATACACAGTTCTCAGATGAAGAAATACGAATGGCAAATAAATACATGAAGAAATGTTCATCATCATTAGTCATGAGAGAAATGCAAATTAAAACCACACTGAGATTCCATCTCACTCCAGAAAGAATGGCCAGGCTAGAAAACACTACCAACAACAAGTGTTGGAGAGGCTGTGGGGAAAAAGGAACTCTTCTGCACTGTTGGTGGGAGTGTAGACTGGTGCAACCACTGTGGAGGTCAGTCTGGAGATTCCTCAAAAAGCTGGGTTTGGAAGTCCCATTTGACCCAGCTATTCTACTTCTGGACATATTCCCAGCAGAACTGAAAACATCATACCACAATGATATATGTGCACCCATGTTTATAGCAGCACAATTTGTAATAGCCAGATCCTGGAAACAACCTAAGTGCCCATCAACTGAGGAATGGATAAAAAAGTTATGGCATTTTTATACAATGGAGTACTACTCAGCTATAAAGAATGATCACATCGAGATATTTATAAATAAATGGACATGACTTGAAACCATTCTCTTAAGCGAAATAAACCAAACTCACAAGGGTAAATACTGTATAGTCTCCCTAGTATGAGAGTTGATAAGAGTATATAAGATTTTATGGTAAGCATGAGTCCCCATCTCATAGCTTTGAAGCCTTTCAATGTTTTCAATCATCAGTTGGAATGGTTTTATTCTGTTTTGTTTGAGTATATCATGCATGATGATATGAACAGCTGTTTTGAAGAAAACAAAACATTATGACAGCTATTGCTGATTTAATATCGTCCTTCTTAGAAGTCCTACCATGCTTCTATTCTTCTACTACCATTGGTTCTATCACATTGTGTCTTACTGGGATTTGAATATGTGTGATAAACAAAATTTTTCTATTGAAAATGAGATATTATAGTACCCTTTGATCATTTTCTGTTATTCGGTTCAGAAACGTTAGATTCTTAAGAAATGCTACATGTTTCTTGCCTCTGCCTTCTTCTGTGTATCTTCTTTCCTCCCATCTTTCTTCAGACAGGCTTTTCTTTTTCTTGTCCACATGACAGGGTTTGCCCAGCACTTACTTCTTTGTGTCCAAATTTCCCTGTTACTAGGGAAAAGATTCAGATGGTGTAACCTAAGTCCAATGCCCTCTGTGGGGAAGTAAAGGAAGTTGGACCATTTATAAAGAGGTGATACTCAGAACTACACATGTGGATATCGTGAGACAGGGGTACGTGGTTCTTAAGAACAAAAGAGTGATTCAGAGGTAGGATATTACACCCCTCAAGTCCATCTCCTGAACACCCTGACTCTAAAATCAAAACCACTTTTCCAACCATCAGCTCATACATCAGAGGTAGAAAGCTTGGCACAGAAGTAGATGAGTCCCTGAGTGATGGCTGGGAAGAGGCAGCTGTTACCAGTGGTAATAAAACCTTCAAATTTGGAAGACTTCTCCATCTCTCTTAGCACATATTATTCGAATGAAAGGTGACATTTGCAAGATCGACCTCCCTACTTATGAACATGAGCTTTTGTTTCATTACTAAAAATCCTGAGATTCTCCCAATGAAAACTGGGGTGAATATAATGTGAGTCTGAAATAACAACCTCCAAAGCCAATGGCCCGCAATTTACCCCACCGCTGGCATCACACCTGCACTGGAGATACATCCCATATCATTAACCCTTTATCCATGACACAGCCCCCAGTTTGGGCTTTTTTACAAAAGTATTTTCCTACCATATACACCATAAGCAAATTGTAACAGATGCAAAGCCTATAAAGATTTGTTATTTTAAAATAGCTGAGGTAAAAATTATCTAATTTTAATACCTGACATGTTTTTTACCTGGAATTCATATTCCTTAGTTATTTGGGGAAGACTGTATTTTCTGGTATGCTTAATTAATTTCTTACGCTGGGAACTTTTGTTTCTTTTCTGGTTTGGTTTTTGTTAGAATGCTAAAAATATTCATAGGAATACTAATAATGTTGCAATCCGGTTAGGAAGAAATCAGCAGATACTCATTTGTCTTAAGAAGTCCTCACTGATCTGGCTCATTAGAGGCGGATTTTGCCACAAGGAAAGTTTGGAAGGGACCAGCTGCTGCCTGGAGCTGGTCAGAGACCCTTGCTGTTCTTTGCCTTCCCTTTTCTTCTAGAGAAGCACCTCAGTTGAAGAAGTTTGCCCTTTACCAGGACCTTCACAATCTGTCTTCAGAAAAGGAATCAACATTCTCCTCCACTCACATGCTGTGCTAATGCCTGAAACAGAGAAACTGAAAATCCCCGATGATGACATTTACCCTCTGAATACAGTCCTTCTGCAGAAATTGGTGGCTGCACCCATTACTGCATGAGGGGAAGAAAAATTCGATGGGACTAAGGGTCACTTATACATAAACTGTCTGTGACTGAAGTAACCAAGATGTGAGCAGAAAAAGCATGAAAGCAAAATGAATAGTGGAGGTTTATTGAATAGTGGAGGTTTATTGACGAAATTAGGTTTATATGGCACAACCACATCCTGGCCCTGTGGAAAAAAAGCTAAAGCTTAGATTATTACAAATATCTAATATTTATAATGCATTTCCTTTGCTGCATTTCGCTCCCTAAGAGCTAAGGTCTTATGGTCCTTTAGTGTACAGTCCTAGCTAACGCCATGATCTAAGGTGGGGGAAAGTGGGTCACCAGCTATTTCAAAGTTGACCTCACAGAATGCCATTTACTTAGTGAATTATGCAGACTCTATTGGCCTCATATTGGGCGGCCTCACAATGAATGAATTCTAAATCTACTATGCAAAATTATAATACCAATCCGTTTCTCCACAGTGAAATAAAATGCCAAGAGGCCCCCACACACAGCCCACAGATCTGAACTTCTCTTCCTCAAAGTAATTCTTAAAATTACTACCTGGGGAACCAAGTTGTAACGAGAAAGCAATTTGGTGAACCTGAAATCAAAACAAGTAGAAATCATTTTATGAGTTGGGTTTTTAACAGCAACAGGCTAAAATTTCAAAATCTACAGCATTCTTCTCTACAACGGGAAGATCAATAGACCAGATATGTCAAGTCCCTAGGCAGGTGCATCCTGCTCTGCTCATCCAGAGTGGTTTTAGCCATCTTCACCTCTACCCCACTCACTCTAGACTTGCTTTGCACAGCACACATCTTCTGGTGGACATAGACTTACTTTTGATATCTTAACAGATTCAGTAAGTTTTCTGTCTGGTTTTATAGAAAGGAAAACAGTCTTTCTTATACAGCAAAATCATTACATGCATGTTTGAAATGTTTAACTGTCAGACAGAAAGCTTATTTATTTTACTTCCAGATTTTCAGAGGATCTCTTATGATATTTATATAAATTTAAAATACTACCCATTTGAGCTACTTGGAACATTTTATACCCCCGCTATTTCACCTCTTGCACTTCTTGTGCTTGATACTCTATAGCAAGAGTCAAAGAAAATTGACATCACAGCAACCGTCTATTCCAGGCCTGTGTGATACAACATGCTCTCATGATCTCACGTCGTTCTTTGTGAATCTCTCCAGCTCTGTCTGTCAGTCACAAGAAGCTGGCACAAGGCACAGGTAGAATAATCAAATGGCCTTCTGCATAAATGGCATCTGTAATATCAGAGATAAAAATAAATTCTGTCATGGAAATGTAATGGGTAGAAGTGCTATGCCAGTGATTGAAAGGGGAAGCTTTAAGATTCCAAGTTAAAGATGATCAAAAGGGAATAATATTAGAACAACAGATAAGTCCGAATATGGTCAATATCCATACATTCTGTTTTCAAATGCATTCATGTAATCCCTATGTATTTCCACAGCAAACTTGAGTATTCATATCTTGGATGACAAATGACTTCTTCAAGTCACCTTCCAGCCAATAGCTTCCCTTCAGAAGTTTCAACATATTTGTGAGCAGCACAGTACTTATGCCACTATTCAAATCCTTTGTGCTTTTTTTCTATTATTTTACAAGTAAAGGATAGATGAAAATATTAATGACTGACACTAGCAATAAAATACATAGGTCTAATATACTTGAGTTGATTGAGACCAAAAAGGAATTCATCAGATATGCCAATGATAGGAAGTTATTAATCTATATTGAATTCTTGCTGTACACAAGCCAACTGTGTGCTCAGTTGCAAAAGAAAATATCAAAACAATGATCAAACTCATGCTAAAAATATAATACTTAGGGTCACATACAGAGAAGCTAAGATGTAATTAGGATGCTTAAAATATTTTTTTCTGTTTATAAGTGAGATTCTCTTACAAAGTTCAACTTTCATACATTCCATTCTCTTGCATGTTTTCAAGTATAGATTAAATTTGAAAAACATTTTCCAGTGTTCTTTGGAAAAGCAAACATAAATTTACAAAATATCCAGAGATCTTGAGACTATATTTCTGTTATCAAGGAAAGGGATGAAATATGGGTGAACCATATTAAAACTTTCTGCTATTGTACGTTAGCAAAACCTGGCCAAAGAGGAAGAAAAGTAAGGAAAAGTCTCTATGAGGGAACACTGTTCACCCACAGCAACGGTAAGCTGATTGTTCTCACAAAGGTTATATGCAGTCTTTGTTATCCCAGAAACCAGATTGTGTTGTCTGTTAGAGACATGATCATGCCAGGAAGCATAAGTCAAATAGTGAGCCTCTAATAAAGAGTTTGCCTTCCAGACATGTTTCACTGATTAATAAATGCCTGGCATCAGAAATTGAAAGTTGAAGATAATAAGAAAGAGTGGAATTCCTAGGATCAGCATCACCATCTGTCTGAGACCTACTTTTACACGCTACAACATTATGAACCAAGATTCCGAAATTATTGCATCTCAAATTTTATTTAAGGAAAAGTATAACATTATCATGAATAGTGGTGATAAAAATCAAATAGAATTCTGAAATTAAGAGAGAGGTGAGACCAATGTGTCTCCAGACTCGACATAACCTTCTGTTTTAGTCTGTGAGATTTAGAAAGAGAGAGAGTTCTAATATTATGGTCTAACATATAATCGCACAGGTATCACAACCCATTTTTGTTGTCATTGAACATTTGAAGAATGTGTTACAATACTAAGTATTGAAGAAGACATAGAGAAATGGGAGCTCTCGTCTATGGCTAGTGTGGCATATAAATTACTAAAAGCAGTAAATGGTTTTGCAGTATTCATCCAACATAATATCCTTAAGCAGTAAAAAAAAAATGAGTGATGTAGAGCTAAATCTATCACCATGTATGGATCTTAGATATTTAATGTTGCAGAAAGCTACATATAAAAGCCACTTATCTAAAGGGGCAGGCATGTGGAACAGCAGTATGCATTTTATCGGAAAAGGCCATATGAAATAAAGGGAGACCACTGTGAAAGAGGACATAAACTGACTTCAAGACAGAGGTTACCTTAGTGAAAGAAAGTAGAGAAATGAGATGGGAAAAGGTCAAAAAGAGTTTCAATTGATTGTGTGTTTTACTTCCTAGAAAATAAAAATCTTAAGCAAATAAGGCAAAATGCTAAAATTTGTTTAAACTAGTGATGGCAGATTAAGAACACACATTTACCTTCAGCCCCTCTCAAATCCCACTAAAATGATAATAGGTGTATTTTAAGGCATAAATATAGAAGGAGAGAGAGAATGGGAAAGAAAACAACAGAAACAAATTTTAGTGGCTAGAAAGCAAGTGGGATTTTATGACTTCAAAGAATTGAGAAAAGGGAACCCTGTGCTGACAGTGCAAAAGCAGAAAAACAGCTTGATTTTCTCTGCAGGCCCCCTTAAAAGTTCAGAAATAGGCAATTCAAAGTACTTGGAGCACAGGTGACAGCAGGTTGAAATAGATGGATAGGTTGGAAGTCTGTTTTAAAAGCAATTAGATCCCAGATCTCTGGCCCCCTGCATATATTGTAGTGTTCCTCCTTGCTTTACTTGAGAACACAAGTTGAATCATTGAAAATGGTAAAACAGAGGGTCTCTATCCTGGGAGAGCACAACTGGAAGCTTATTAAAATCAGGGCTGAAGGAACCTTCCCACGCTGAATTGTGAAACCCACAGTCCTCTTCTTTCATGTGGCTCCTGGAGCCATGGTGGCAGGAAGCCTTACCTCCGGAGAAGAGACGGACAGAATCTGCTCCAGAAAATGTGACAATGCCAGCAAAAAGGCAAGATCATTGCACTGGGGGGTTCCCCGCCAAAAGAAACTACAGCAGACACTCCTATGCATTTCAGACTCAGAGGCTCCACCTGGGTGCCCAGAGGCATCCCGCCAGCCCACAGTGCTCCAAAACACGGACCAGCAACTAACTCCAGGACACCAGACATCTGAGAAAAGCACCCCCTTCTAAAAGACAGAGATCAGGCAAACAAGCAGAGAAAAGGAAACTGGAAGAAACAGGTTGTGTACAAGCAAAGAAAAACTTTACAAGAAATACGTAAGCTTCATTCTCGGAGAAATAGGACGCGATCAGTGCATTTTTACAAAGAACAGGACGCCCTAAAAAGACTGCTGTAGTTTGGATGTTGAACATTCCTCAAAAGTGCAGCAGTATTCGAAGGTGCTATGGAGTTTTAGGAGGTCCTTGGGGCTGTGCCTTTAGGGGGACTGTGAGGTCCTGGTATCATTCTCTTTTTCTATTCCTTTCAGGTTCATGAAGTGATTACCTTGCTCTTCCATGAATTTCTGCCATGAGGTGCTGCCTCACCAGAGGCCCAAAGATATGGAATCATTAGTCTAGAACCCCTAAAACCATCAGCCCAAAATAAATCTTCTATCTTAATAAGCTAATTGTCTTACGGATTTCACTGTAGTAATTCAAAGCTGACTGATAATAAGACATTTTGGAGACCAACTATTATTGAAATTAAAAGGAAAATAATTGTAAAATTTAATAGAAAAGTATGAAATTTAAAATTAATAGAAAAGAGATAAGAAAATTAGAGTATCAGTCAAGAATGTACAATAGCCAAATAAGAAGAATCCTTGGAGGTGTGTAGAAAAAGATAAAGAAAGTTATCAAATAAATGGCTCAGAGAAATTGCCTAGTACAGAAGGATTTGAGACTCTAGCTAGTGCTCAGCAAAATAGGTGGAACCATAACCATACAAAATCATACCACTGAAAAATTTTAGAATACCAAGTTCAAAAAGAAGACTCTACAAGTTCCCAGAAAAGAAGGAGAGTATGGGAATACCATATACCAAGATCAGAAATTAAAACAGCAGCAGTCTACTGTAGGCATACAATTCCTTTCTCTAGGGACAGATAGATAAGTATTTTAAGGCTTCTCAGGCCAGACACAATCCATTGTAAATTCTTTTTTGCTGGTTTGGTTGAATGATAGTAGTGTAGGGCATTCACAGTCCTTACATATATAAAATTCATTTTAGTTCATGGGCCACAAAAATAGATCATCAGGATCTAGTTTGTTGATATTAGTTACTCAACAGCAGTGCTAAAAGCCAGGTGCTAGTGAAGCAATGAATTTAGAGTGAAAACTGTATTCAACTAGAACTCTACGCCCTTCCAAATTATTGATTAAGTTCACAACAGAAAGACATTTGGTTGTGTAAATTCAAAAACTTTCCATCTAAGCACCATGTTCCAGGACACTCCATGGGCACATGTGCCACCAAAAGAACATAAGTTGGAAAAGAGAAAGAAAATGCTATTTAAAAAACTGGGATCAAATACAAAAAAGATAGAGAACTCTCACGGTGTGATAAAGAATGTAAGTCTTAGGAATGAACTTATGCCAGAATTGAGTAACTTAAGTCTCCAAAAGAAATCTCTTCCAAAAGGTAGAATTGATAGCATTACTAATACAACTGAATACACTGGGTAAAAATTTAGACAGATGGTTAAGAGTTTTGAAGTAAAGGTAAGGATAAAGAAATTTTAAAAATAAAATATAATCAGTTTCAGAAGAAAGCAAAGCTGTGCAAGAAAGGAAAAATCATAGGACACCAAATGAATTATATGGTGAAAATATGTGTTAGGGAGGTAAGAGGAAGTATGGCAGAGGGAAACTGACAGGAAGCTAAATCTTTGTGTTATAGTCATATGTAATGCCTAAAAAATTATAATAGTAATACTTATATGTAATGATGTAAAATACTAAACCAAAATAATAAGTGGCATTGAAAATGGTTGCCTCTGAATTGAAGGGAATTAAGCAGTTATTTTAAGAATTAAGTATGATTCTTACATGGCTTTGTCTATATTTCAGTATTTTCTACTTTAAAATCTTATATTTGAGGAACATTTTTATATACCAGTACAAAATGTTGTCAAACAGTTTGAGTATGTCTCCAAAGTTTTATTGTAGAGAATCATGCATGTTTTTATCTAGAGCTATTTTTGACAGAGTACTAATCCCACTTTATCAATGTCTGATAAAAATTAAGTCTCTAAGTTGTGCTTCACAAATTTACTTTTTGCATGTGTGTTTTTCTTTTTTAACAGTAAAAACAACAACAACAACAACAAAAGTGATATGGGATTTCAAAACAGGATGGGAGGAAACTAACAATGTTATTATATTGCATATTATTATTTTCAAAACAATTTCACAGCTTTCCAGATAGATGCATGCAAAATTGACCAAACAATATAAGCACTAGCTTTTCCTTTCCATGAACTATTAGAATTAGTAGTACAATTATCTTAGCTATCTTGTGTATCTATATTACCCCTTCTTTTTTTCTCCTTTCCTCCATCCCAGTTCTTTCCTTTTGAGCAACTTCTTCCCCTTTCACAGTATATATTATACATTTTAGATTTTATTTGCTCTTTCAGTTTCTTACACTAGGGAGAAAATACGACATTTACACATGGAAGTCTGATTTGTATTGCTTATGAGTATGGTCTCTAGTTACATCCATTTACCTCTAAAAGCCTTGAGTTTATCTTTCTTTATAGCTGAGTAATACTCCATTGTATAAAAATGCATCTTTTTTATCTATGCCCTGGTTGATGGGCATTTGAGTTGTTTCTACGATCTAGCTATTAAAAATTATGCCGCTATGAACATGGGTGCACATGTATCACTGTCGTATGATGTTTTCAATTCTTTAGGGAAGAAACCCAGAAGGGGACTATCTAGGTCAAGTGGGACCTCTATTTCTTGTTTTTTTGAGGAATCTCCACACTGGTTCCCATGGTTGTACCAATCTGCACTCCGGGCAACAGGGGAAAAGGATTCCTTTTTCACCACAACCTAACTGGCATTTGTTATTGGTTGATTTTTTATGACAGTCATTCTTTCTGGTGTGAGATGGAATCTCAGTGGTATTTTAATTTGCATTTCTTGAATGACCAGTGATATTGAACATCTTTTCATTATATTTGTTTCCATTTGAATTTCTACATCTTAGAAGCATGTGTTGTTCATCTTAGATGCCCATTTTCGGATTGGGTCTTTGAATTTGGGGGGGCTGATTTTCTTTTAATTCTTTATATGTTCTAGATAGAAATCCTTTATTTGAGGGACAGTTGGATAAAACTTTTTCCTAGTTCTTTTCTTTTCACTCTGTTGGTGATTTCTTTTGATGTACAAAAAGTCTTTAATAAAATGAGATCGCATTTGATGATTCTTTGAAGTATTTCCCATGCAGTTTGGTTTTTGTTCATGAACTCTCTGCCTGTCTTTGAGATTTCTATTTATTTTTTCTTCTAGAACATTTAGTGTTTCTGTTTTAATCTTTAGCTCTTTGATTCACTGTGATTTTAGTTCAATGCGTGGTGATAGATATGGGTCTAGTTTGAATCTTTGGCATATGGAAAGCTAGTTTATCCAGCATAATTTTTTAAAGGGGCTGTCTTTGTTCCAGTGAACATGTTTGGCCCTTTGTCAAAGATAATGTGGCTGGGCATGTTTGTAGTTGTGTCCGAATCTTCTACTCTATTTCACTGATCTTCAGGTCTGTTTTTGCCAGTACCATGTTGATTTTATTACAGTTCACTTCACAAATTTAGTCTCCCTGTTTTCCTCTGATATGCTTTCCTCATCTGTGATGTATGTAATCGAGCAGGTCTGACCTTCACGGTCACAGAAAAGGACACATATTTTCCTCACAACAGGAAGTAGTTGAAAGAATAAACAGAAACATAAGGAAGAAGAGGAAGGTGCTTCATCAGCACAGTCACTGCGTATATTGGATATTTATCATATTTTGGCCACCAAATATCTGGTACACATCCTACATTTGGAAAATTTTACTCCTATGAGTCTCAGTAGAACACAGAACTTGCTTCCAGTATAAGCTGGAAATACTACATACTTTCCTACATTCCCTTGTTTAGATTCTAGTTCTGGTCCCTAACCTTCTAAGCAATTGTTCCAGCTGCTTAATATCCATTGGATGTACTCCTTTGCTTTGGGAATAAGCAGACTCTGTTTCAATTGCTTGCATTTCAAAACCTTCACTTAAATTTGGAAGCTCCGGTCAGTCTGCACATACATGTGTAATAGGCTGATTGAGGGTGGGTGGAGGAATAGGGGAAGCAGAATGGAGAAATTGAACCGCCTCCCCTTTTTTCAGAAGATAAGTTAATATCCTATAATATAGATGAAAAAATGTATGGTTTAAAGTTTCCCTCATGCACCAAAACTAAGGTGCTTTAAAAATTGAGATGGCTGGAGATGTAGCTCAGTCATAAAACACACGATTAACATGCACAAGGCCTTGAGTTCAATCTCCAGCACCAGCTCCTCAAAAAAGAAAATTTTAGAAATATAGCACCTTTAGGCAATTTCTCACAGCCTTTAGCAAGGTTCTGTAAGAGACTAGTACAGTATCTGGCTTAAAAACATACAACAAAGAAAACAAAGACCCTTTCAGTTGCCTGAACGTCCAGTCATTGGGAGCCTTTCATATTTGTACGAACTGAACTCTGTACCCCAGTCTAAGGATAACCCTGTGTTGGCACTGCGGCTGAAACTTAGTAGAAACAAAGACTGAAGCTATGGAGAGGTCTGACTACTCCGGCTTCACATCTGTAAACACTGTACTGTATGCTCCCTATATAAAATAGCCTGGGGCAGAAAAGCTGAAAACATCATATCACAGTGATATATGTGCACCCATGTTCATGGCAGCACAATTTGTAATAGCTAAATCTTGGAAACAACCAAGATGCCCATCAACTGCAGAGTGGATGAAAAAATGTGGTATTTTTATACAAAGGAATATTACTCAGCTATAAAAAAGAATGATCTTGAGGCCTTCGTAGGGAAAAGAACACAACTTGAGACCATCCTCATTAGTGAAATAAGTAAGAATCATATTTATAAGTATCACATTTTGTCTCTAGTGTAAAAAGTAGTAAGAACTGTAGGAGTAATAAAACCCAAAATGTGTAATTGCTACTGCAAAAAAGAGAGGAAAAGTAAGTGCTCTAAAGGATATAACTGCATGTATGTTTAAGTGTGTAAGATACATGACCATATTACTGTTTTTGTTAGATTGTTGAGCAGAACTGTTAACAGTCTCACTGTGTGAATGTCTACTTTGTATGTTTTAATTTTGTAACTTGAACAATTATTTCCAATGATGACAGTATGTAACTTATCAAGTGGTGATTTCTTAGTGTTTTTGTTTTTGTTTTTTTGTTATTGCTGTTGCTCTTTTTTTTCCTTTCCCCTTTGGAATTCTGTATTGTTGATACCCTTTTTCTTTTTTGGTTTTGTTTGGTTGGGATTTTTTCTATCTCTTTAAATAAAATTTTAAAAAAAGAAATGTAGGAGTAATAAAACCCAAAATGTGTAATTGCTACTGTAAAAAGTACAAAGGAAAAGAAAGTGTTCTAAAGGATATAATTGCATGTATGTTTAAGTGTGTAAGATGAATGACCATATTCCTGTTTTTGTTAGATCATGGAGCAGAACTGTTAACAGTCTCATTATTTGAATGTGTACTTTGTGTGTTTTAATATTGTAACTTGAACAACTATTTCCAAGATGACAGTATGTAAGTTATCAAGTAATGATTTCTTAGTGGGTTTTTTTTTGTTCTTTTCTTTTTGTTTTTCTTTAAATAAAATTTTAAATAAATAAATAAATAAATAGCCTGGGGCAAAGACCTGAAGTGAAATGCTGCCCTAATATCAAAGGCCATTGTTTTGAATTGATTTAAGGTGGAGTTCGTCACGTTGAGAACCACAATGTGAGATCGAAGTTCTGTAGATGCTAGGCGCCACAAACCAGAGAGAAAAGTCTATGACACCATTATTTATGTTTGACTTTCTCTTTCCCTAATTCTTTATTTTTATTTTCAGTACATATTTGCAGTAAAATTATTTATTATTTTCACTATGGGAAATTGGTATTATGTATATAACGTGTCTTAATTCTTCATTCATTGCCTTCTCTCGCCTCTCTGCTTTCTCTCAATCTCTTAGTCCTCTTTCCTTTAGCAAACTATCTCTCCTCTTTTTTCCTGTTATCTATCTTTTTTTTTTTTGCTCTTTATATTTTGGGCTCCTCATAAAAAGAAAACTATGCAATATTTAAGCTTATGTATCTAATTTATTTCTCTAAACCTTATGACTTTAAGGTACAGCCATTTTCCTACAAATGACTCAAATTTATCCTTCTCCTTTACTGAGTAGTACCCCATTCTTTATAAAGACCACATTTTCTGTATCCATTCATCTATTGATAGACATACAGGAAATTTCCAAGATTTAGCTATTATGAGTTGTGCTGTTATAAAATGGATGTCATGTTTGATTGTAACACAATGTCTTTAACTCTTTTAGGAAGATACATAGAAAGAGAATAGCTGGATTGAATGAAATCCTTTTTGAGAAATCATCATTCTGACTTAAGAAGTGGTTGCACTAGTTAATATTCCCAGCAACAGTGTAAAAGGGTTCCTTCATCCTTGCAGCCCGGTCAGCATTTTTAATTATTTGTTTCCTTGATGATAGCCATTCTTCCTGGAGTATGATGGAATTTCAGTGTTGTTTTAATTTGCATTTCTGTAATGGCCAAAGATGTGGAACATTTTTCAAGTATTTATTGAAAATTTGTAGTTCTTTCTCTGAGAAGCATCTACTCATTCCAGCTGCCCATTTTTTGATTGAGTCTTTTATATAGGGAAATCTAATGTTTGAGATAGTTATATTCTAGCTATTAGTCCCCTGTCTGATAAGTCATGGGCAAAACTTTTTTCCTGCTTCATAGGCTGTCTCTTGACTCTGTTTGCTTTGCTGTGCAAATGCTTTTTGGTTTGATGTCATCCCTTTTGTTGTTTTTTGACATTATTACTTGCGCAAACAGGGTCCTGTTTGGACAGTGCTTGCCTATACCTGTGTCTTTAAGATTTATCTATTTTTCTTCTAGCAGATGTTTCTGTTTTAAGATTGAGATCTTTGATACCTTTTGATTTTCATTTAGTACATAGTGACAAATATAAGTCTAGACTCAATCTTCTGCATCTAGATAGCCAGTTTCCCAAGCATCATTTGCCAAAGAGGATGTCTTTCCTCTGGTATGTATTTTTGGTCCCTTTGTCAAATATCAGATACCTGAACATGCCTGCAATTGTTTCTGCATCCTCTGTTGTGCTTTTCCGTTGAAGCACATGTATGTTTGTGGAAATATCATGCTGTTTTATCACTATAGCCTTGTAATATAACTTAAAGTTTGGGATTCTGATGCCTCCTACTTTGTCTTTGTTGCCCAGGATTGCTTTTGCTATAACGCATTTCTGCAGATCCATAAGAATTTCAGGAGTGTTTTCCTCTAGTTTTGTGAGGAATATTGCTGTGAATGCATTCATTAAATCTATATATCAGTTTGGAAAGTATGCCCATTTGACAATATTAATTCTCCCTATCCAGGAACAGGTGATAATTTTCCATTTTCTGATGCCCTCTTCTACCTCCTTTATCAAAGTACTGTAGTTTTTGATTGCAGAAGTCTTTCACTTTCCTGGTGAGGTTAATTTCTAAGTATTTTTCTTGATGCTAGTGTGAATAGTATTGTTTTCCCCATTCTTTCTCAATGAGTTCATTATTAATATACAAGAGTGCTATTGACTTTTGTGTGTTTTGTATCCTGCTACTTTGGTGAATTTTGTTATTCATTATAGGAGTCTTTTGATAGAAATTTTTGATTCTCTATGTAGAGAATCATGTAATCTGTAAATAATGATAATTTGACTTCTTTCTTTCCTATACATACCCCTTTTATTTCCTTATCTTGTTCAATTGATCTGGCTAATATTTTGAGTACTATCTGAATGGGGTGGTGATAGTGGATGTCCTTATTCCTGATTTTAGAGCGAGAGCTTTCATTTTTTCCCATTTAATATGATGTTAGCAATGGGACTGTCGTCAATAGCTTCTATCAGATTGAGATATAGTCCTTCTATACCTATTTTCTCCAAGGATTTATCATAAATAAATGTTGGATTTTTGTCAGAGTTTTTCTGCATCTATTGAGATAATCATGCAATTTTTGTCTGTGCTTATATTTGGGTGATACATTACATTTATTGATTTGCATATGTTAAACCATCCTTGTATCCATGAAATAAAGCCAACTTTGATCATGGTGCATGATCTTTCTGATGATTTCTTACATCATGTTTTCCAGTATCTTGTTGATTTTTGTGTGTATGTTCATTAAAGAGATAGGCCTTTAATTCTTTTTTTCAGTTGAGTTTTTTTTTTTTTAATTTTAGAATCAAGGTAATGCTACTTTACAGGAATAATTTTGTGAGTACTTGTTCCCTTTCAAGTTCATTAAAGTGTTTGAGGAGTATTGATGTTACATTGTCCCTGAAGTTCTTATAGAATTAAGTGGTAAAGCCACCAACTCCTGGGATTTTCTTAGTTGATAAGTTTTCTTTGGTTATTGATTCAATTTTCCTGACTGTTATTGAATTATTCAGGGTTTTTACATCTTAGTTCAGTTTTTTGTAATTCATATGCATCTAGGAATCCACCCCTTTCTTCTGGATTCTGCAATTTATTTACGTACAGATTTTCAAAGTAATTATTAATAATCTTCTCGATTTTGGCCTTACCTATTATGATTTTATCTTTTTCAATTCCAACTGCATTGATCTGGGTCTTTATTTTCCCTTTTTTGGTAAGAATTACTAAGGGTTTTTCTATTTTGTTTATTTTGAGGGAACAGTTCCTCAATTCATCAATTTTTTATATTGTTTCTTATCTTAATTTCATTAATTTCTGCTCTGATCTTTATAATTTCCTTTTTTTACTAGGTTTGGATTTGGATTGTCCTTGTTTTTCTAAGAACTTGAAGTATATCATTAGGATATTCATTGGTTTTCTTTTTTTAATGTTTACTCAATTTTATTCTGTTTGAAGTAATATCCTACTAGTCTTTTTAACTTAATATCCTTTTTTTTGGTACCAGGAATCGAACTCAGGACCTTGTATTTGCCAGGCAGGCACTGCACTTATGCTGCTGAGCTATATCCCCAGCCCCCTTAATATCATTTTTATTAGTACATGTTTATGGTATGAATAACCATATTCCTCTGAGAAGTTTGTTCACGTATATATATATATATAATACTTCTCAATTATTTTTATTCCCTTTCCCTCCCTTCTTTTCTTCTTCCTTTCATCATTTGGTACCCTTTCCATTTGAAAAAGATCCATTTCCACAGTTCCTATTCTGTCTTTTTTTCTGCTTTTTATTTATATGTTTAATTTTTCATATAACAGAAATGATGTGATATTTAAGCTTGTGTATCTGGTTTATTTTGCTTAACACTATGGTCTCAAAGTGCATCCATTTTCCTACAAATAATACAAGTTTGTTCTTCTTTATGGCAGAGTGGCATTCCATTGTGTATAAATATGATGTATTTTTTATCCTGTTATCCATTAATGGTCATATAGGCTACTTCCAAGATTTAGCTGTTGTGAATTGTGCTACTATAAATATGAGTATCCATGTAACACTGTAATATGATATCTTTAACTCTTTCTGGGAGAATCTGTCTTTCTGTAGGTATTTAGAACTATAAACTTCTCCCTTTAGTCTGCTTTCATTGTGTCCCATAGGTTCCAATACTGGCATTAGTGTTTGATTATAGGAACTAATTTCTTTCTTAACTTCATCTGTGACTCATTGATTATTCAAGAGGGTATTGCTTAATTTTCATGTGTTTGCATGGCTTCTGTGGTTTCTTTTGCCATTGATTTCTAGTTTTACTGCACTGTGATCCAATAAAATGCATGAAATAATTCTGATTCTTATGCATTTATTAAGAATACTTTATGGGTTAGTATGTGATCTGTTTTGGAGAAGTTTCCACTGCTGAGAAATATTCTGTTCTCATTGGATGGAATATTCTGTATATATCTACTGAGTACACTTGTTTGAAAGTGTAATTCAGCTAGATATTTCTTTATTGATTTTTCTTCTAATTGATCTATCAATTTGTGGCAGAGTTATTGAGATTTCCTACTATAATTATGTTGATATTTATCTAATCTTTTACATCCAATAGCATCTTCATTAAGTTGAGTGTTTGGTGCATATATACTTATAATTGCTATCTCTCCCTGTAGAATTGCTCCCTTAAGGGGTATGCAGTGAAATTCCTTGCCACTTTTGGCCATCTTTGGCTTGATGTTCATTTTATCTGAAAATAGGACAGCTTTTCCTGCTTGCTTCAGGCTTCTGTTGCACAGAATATTGTTTTCCATTCTTTGATTTTTAGTCTATGAAACTTTTTTGGATTATATGTGTTTCTTATATATAAAACACTGTTGGGTTTTTTTATTTTTATTCACCTACTTTTATTAGTGTATTCTGTAAGCTCATTGATCATTTTCTTTATCTCAAGTATTTGTTTGGTTATATCTTCTTTGAGCTTAACAAGCACCTTATTGATTTTTCTTGTCTCCCTTTTATTTCATGTAGTTCAGGTGTTTAGCTTTTGATTTCCACCTCAGTCATGCCCCATGGATAAGTTTTGGGGAAGTTGAGGCTTCTTGGTAACATTGTTGCCTTCTCTTCTCATTTTTTTATTGTTTTTGGCTCTGTGTGTGTGTGTGTGTGTGTACAGGCAATTATAATGGAAAGGTATTGTTGCTAATATAGAGATCTCTTTAGTTCACATCTGCTAACAATAAGGCTTCACCTCTTCCCCACAATCAAATCGCCTTTGTTAATTTGGCAGGGGAGGTTGCAGTGTAATTGGACCAGCACCCAGTTCTTGGAAATGAGCCAATATTATAATAACACAAAAACAAATCAGATATTGGCATACATTAGAAACTAATTAATAGCAACTATATAAACCTATCAAAATCAACAATATAGTCAAAGATAAGCTGGATATTGACTTACCATCAGAACCAATAAAAGCTACCTCTTAATCATAGAGGAGATTTATATGTATAATATAGACACAAAGTCAAACCAAATATTGGCAGCTAATATCTAATAAATCCGACTACTGTACAACTTTTTCAAGACAAGGGTTCAACAATAATAACATAGATTCAACTAAATAGATAATAATTACTAAAGCATAATTGTTGTACCTAAAGATGGAGGGGATGGGGAAATGGATAATGGAAGAAATAAAATTTGAAAAACAAAGAAAAGGAAGATTGAAAACAAGGAAAGAAAAGTGATATAAAGAATCCTATTAAAGAGTATAATAAAATTTATAAAATTAGATTAAAGTAACAGAAATGAACAAGAGAGAAAAATAAAAATAAAAAGTGGAGAGTAAAACCAAAAAGAAAAAAAAATGAGTCCAGAAAGAATTCCTCTGTATTTCTGAAGGAGTAATTTCTTTCCAGGGGCTGCAGTATTAGAAACCACCAGATATAAAGGAGGGATAAATCAAATCACTGCTAAGCCTTATTTTGCTTCCCATTTACATTTTTGTCTACAAATGCTGAATCCTGCTCTGCCTTTCCTACTGGACACGATCGATCAATAGTGTCCATCCTGCTGCAGTCACGCTGGCTCCAAATCCCTCTGTATACCTCGGGCTGTAGCTTTCTCCACCCAGCTTTACAGCCTGTGGATTTGTGACATGCCCTCTCTCCCTGTACCTCCCAGGCTGTGGTAACCATCCAAGCCAAGCTATATTCTTACAATGTAGGTAGATAGGGAAACAATAGACCATGAGTACTGTTCCCGATATAAGCAGCAAAACGAGAGTTCAAGCAGCAAGACTGACTTAATTCCAGCACTTTCAGACCCACTTCCCAATGAAAGCCACACATTATTGACCCGGCTTCCTACCACAGAGATTAGCACCCTTGTGTGCTTCTCAGCCTGAGCTTAAGCTTCTAAAGGAGCCCATGCCTTCTCCACAACTGTAGAGAAGGGTGGTCGTCTCCCACCCGGTCGCTGCAGTAGGGTGACACTAGAAAGCTTGAAGTATAGTTATCCTGTAGTTCAACCATAAACACTTAATCCCTGCTCCAAATGGCTCTGAATTAAAATATCTCAAACATAACAGGTCCTTCACTAGATTTTTCTCCAACTTTAGCTGCCTTGCAGAAGTAATCACTTTCAGAGTAAAACTCTATACTATTTTTGCATTTTATACCTTGGGCTTTTCTAGGGGCTGGCACTGCCAGCTCAGTCCATCGTGCTCAGTCCCTGGTACTGCTAACCCTCTCCAGACTTCTAGAGTCAGTGGAGCTAGGTCTCCCTTCCTGGGCCTGAGGTGAGCTTTCAGACTGCTTAGTTCTTAGTTCTTAGTTCTTTTCTCTGCATTAGGTTCCATTTCTCCAACTTCTCTCTAATTTTTAGTTTTCTTCCCTATTCCTGGAGATCTCTTTATTTCTTAACCAAGAATGTTACTTTCTACATGTGTTGATTTCAGGTCCCAAAGGGGCTGTATTTTTCTGCCAGCATCCATGTCACTATTTTTAATCTTCAACCTGTGGCTTCTTACATCAAGTTTAATTCCTCAGAGTGAACATGACTCCAGAAGCTGTCTTCCCTAGTTTGGGGGATTTTGTTGTTTTTGTTGTTGTTGTTGTTGTATGGCTTTGGATGGTTGTTTGTTTTTTGTTGTTGTTGTTTGGTTTTGTTTTGTTTTGTTTTGCTTTGTTTTTGTGTCCCCCTAGTTCTTGTTTTTACTTCTCTCCATGTGTTGGTCTTATTCTTTCTTGCCAAAAATGGACTTCCTTCACACACCATGAAAACCAAAATTTCCCACTGCTTCCTTCTTACAGTTTTCATCATGCTTTCAATTAACACTCAGAAAAATTCTGGGGAAGTGCTAAGATCAGCACAGTTTGGGCCACATGATGCTCATACCTGCCCTGATTCATTTTACCAAGAGTATCTGGCAACTACCATTGACCCAATTTGTGAGTATGGTGGGAGAACGCTTAAAAGGCTGTTACCAAAAAGGAGGGTGCTGAGAAGAGCATTAGACAGTCTCATACAGTTTTGAGAACAACCCTGAAGCAGGCAGCACTTTTTATTGGAGGAGGAAGCAAAGGTGTTATATTCTTATCTCTATATTATAGAAAGAACTTTACACTTAAAGAAGTCAACCTCCTCATGAACATAGATATAGTAAGATGAAGATCCTGGACTTAAATCCAAACCCATCTAATGCTGCAGTTCATTCTCTTAATGCTCTACAAAGCACCCTAGCAAAGTGGGTTTCAACATTGAATTACAATAAATTGTGATGGAGGTCTACTGTCACTAATGACAACATTTTTACAATTCTTCTGTTTTTTTTGTCTTATAATATTGAACAAAAACAAAAGAAAATATCTAGCCAATTTGAATTCATAGACAACTATGAGATGCAAATACAAACAAAGATAGAAAAATATTTTATTGAAGTGAGAAAAGAAGTTTATCAGGGCTAGGGATATAACTCAATAGTGGAGTACTTACCTAAGGTAAACAAGACCCCAACTTCAATCCTTGGCACTGCACATTTATAAAGTTTTATGAAATAGTGGTATTTCAAATAATAACATTTATTGAGTACCTACTACATGATAGGCCCTGCTCTAAATATATTATATCCATCAGCTGGCTTAAAATTCACAATAGGGGTCAAGGATTTAGCTCAGTAGCTTAAGTGCCTGCCTGGCAAGCACAAGGTCATGAGTTCGATCCCCGATACCAAAAAATTAAAAAAAAAATAAAGTTCACAACACATTAACATAAAAAATTCAGTACCTTACAGACCTTTATGAACATTTCCAACTCTAAGCCCTTTTTTCCCTTTGAAAATATAACTTTAGTATTCCTTATTCAAATTGTATTTTTCCCACATGGCAATAAACATAGCAACAAATGACTGGTCCAGGCAATTGTCAAAACTATGTATGGATGCAAAGCTCTCAGAGTCCTAGTCCTCAAGAACTTGGTCATCTCAATCCCTCTAGGAAGTGAGATATCTGCTGAGGCCAGATTTCCCCTTATTTGCCCAGTAATGAATACTGTGCTCTTGATACACATCACATAGCCTGTCCCTGTCTCTGTTTCTCTGTCTCTGACTCTCTCTCTCTCTCTCTCTCATTCTGTCTCTTTCCCCTGTTAACCCCACTCTAGCTTCCCAGAATCATGCCATCCGGCCATGTTACAGTTTAGACCTAAAATGGCCCTGAGAGTCTCATGTATTTGGAGGGTGATTGGACCATGGGGGCACTATATTCATCAGTGGATTTATCCACTAATGTGTTCAGTAGTTATATATGTTGTTAAGCAATAGGGCCTTGTTAGAGTTGGACCACTGCAGGTGGGATCTGGAAGGCTGACCTTATTCTTGTCCCTTCCCTTCTCTTTCTGCTTTCTGGCTGCCATGGACCCAATAGTGCAATCTGTCAGGAGAGATGAGATGGGGAAAGAGGAGTCTCACATCAGGGCATTGTCCAAAGGGACAATTGGTTCTCACGTGTGTCCAGATTTCCATGGAACTTCTTGCAGCAGAGGGTCTTGACCACAACCACCAGAAATTCAAGGAACTTGACAAAGAGTAGAGCAAAGATAAAATTGGTACTTAGGGCAATCTGCCCAGATTTTCTGGTTCCATGGCCCCACTGGGCTGAAAAACACCTAAAAGTTCTTGGACTTAACAAGAATGGACTTCTCACAAATAAGTGTATAGGGTGCAATGGTGTTCTACTTTAATTATTTTTAAGAGTCTTTATTTTGTATTCTGTACTGTTTTTTGTCAATGAAGAAAAACACATGCACGCACAACAATTAAACAGTATTTTATGATTCCACTTTACACCATTCATGGTGATCATCTGAGTCATTTATCCCTGAGGCCTTAAGCAGCCATTCTTGTCCACTTTGCAAAAGTGTTATCTCACATGACAGTACAGCAGATCTTCCATACTCCACCTGAGTAAAGTGTCTTTGTCTCCTCCCCTGGCCGAAGTGTTGTGCTATGCATAAATGAAAGATGCTTAGCAGATAATTAGACTCATCTATCCATTGCCAGAATCCTCTTTTCACATTTCTTGTAAAGAATGCTAAATTTAGGCACTATGTTTATTAGAACATTTATCAAGTCACATCATCTCCTACATGTACCCTCTAATCTTCTAGAAAATAAACAGGTTGTTAAGAATTTCCTTACAAGGATTGACAGTTCATTTCAGCTGTTGGCCCAAGTAACATTTTTATAGGATTCCCTCAACAGTCAATCTTTCTCATGAAACATTCTAAATATAATTACTGTATATTCACTAAACTGATGTTTATCCTAAACTTCAAATTTCATCAATATTGAGTGCTACATTTTCATTCCTTAGGTTCTGCATGGCCTCTTCTTGAAAATCTGTAAAGTAACTTTTTTCAGTTCAGTGAATATCTTATTTTCTGCCTTCAGCTCCCTCTTCTGGACTAAAGAAGGCACCAAGAATTCCTTTACCTCTGTTGCCTCTCTGCTCACCTTTTCTCGTTGTTCTTTCCCTCTTGCTCCAATTTGTCCTACCTTTCTTCCACTTTGACCCCATATTCCCACTTGTTCCTTGTTCACTATTCTTAAAAGCTCCCTTTGAATGAACTGGCCCACAGCTCAGAATAGAAGGTCACCAAAAGCTCCCCTTTATAGGTTGTTCTTTATGATTTTTCTCTTTGTTAAATTCTATAAGGCTTTGGAATTTCTTTGTCATCTTACGCTTTTTCTCTACTCCCCATGACTTCCCTCTCTTTTTCCCTTGTTCACTATCAAATCAGTCAGTCATAATTGACCCTATTCTCCATTAATCAGTCTAGGATAGATTCATTCATGGGTAAAGTTTTTGGGTCATCATGACAAATCAATGATATTGTTATTATCCCCAAATTTTAGCAGTAAGGAAATTAAAGCACACAAATCATAAAGTTAAACAATTTCCAAAGCCAAGATCAAGCCTAAGACTATATAACTCTAAAATCATGATCTTGCAACTATACCATGCCACTAAGATATGCAGTGTGTCTTGGCCTCTCTGTGTTTTAGCAATATCATTTGTTACTAATCTTCATGAGGATTTTCATGTGGAGGGCATTTAAACTCAAATGCACCTATATTAACACAGAGAAAGATAACAATTAATTAATCAAATAAAAGGGTTTTTAGAGGATACTTATGGTGTTAAGGAGGTATCATGTATTCCTAAGGTTAAAGTACATGCACCACCACCCCAAAATATTTCAAATTTCACCTGTTCACTTCTCATGCTCATACTGATACCTATTAAAGTTCCTGACAGCTATTTTTTTTAATTTTTCATTAATTTGAAGGTAGTAAAATACAACAGAACAGGATGGAATAAAGCCAATTGAGACAATGTAGTGAAACTGGAACAAAACTTCACAGCAGGTTACCGGTATAACAGTAATAGGTACCATAGTATATCTCGTTATCTTCACAATAGTTGTTCTTTCAATCAGGTATAGCAAAATCAAAGGAAATACAGAATATTATAGAACATATCAAAACAGAATATTGAATAGAGCAATACCATTGCTCTATTCAGGACAAAGCAAAACAGTGATAATAATATTTGCCTTCAACGAGATGGTAGAAGGAAATCCCCATTATTTGCTGTATTACATATGGTCAATCTCCCAAGAGATGCTCAGATCTCTGGCTCCCACCTGCTAATGGGGCGGAGGGGTGTTTGATTCTCAGCCCGTGCACCGGTAGACTCACAGCCGCTTACCAGGGCGGTGGAGCTGGTTGCTTGGTTTCCTATCGCTCTAAGTTCCAACATAGCATGGATCTCAGGAGACGCTGCTGGTTCTCTAAAGACATAAACTAATGTTGGTAAAGAAATGAACAAATTTCACAGTGAAACGTAGTTTCTAAAACCACAATTTCTAATTGCTGAAAAAAGCTTGGAGACATTTATCCAGTAAAGGTAAAGGAAAGAGGAAATACAAGAAAAAAAACTCCACCTTAACTAGCACTGACATGGCTAGTGGATAGAGTGAACCAAAAGAATGTCTGCAGCTCCAGGGGATGAATATTGATATAACCAAGAATACTGGGGAGAGCCGTTCAGTCTTAGGGAATGATGAGTCTGATAAGGAGGAATAAAGTGCTCTGCAAAAATACAAGCAGCCAAACACCCCAGAGGCAGGGAGAACAGACCTGCAGAGGAGGTGAAGATGGTGAAATGTTCACTGTCCAGGAAGGGAACTCTCCAAAGGACACCCCTACCCTGGACTCAGAGGTAATCACAACAATAATCATCAAGGGAACTCAGTATAGAAAACTGGAATAAAATTCACTGAGTTGTAAATTTTTAAAAATTAAAGATCCTCTTGCTCAATGCTCCAGTTTTTAAATAATGCACATGCTATCCTATAAAGTATTCCAAACTTGGTATCAGAAAACCTAGAGAAAATAAAAATGTTACATAATTTAATAAGTAGCAAATCACTACACAATAATATTTTCATCATTGCTATCTTGTATAACATTCATAGAGAAATAAAGCTTGAAGATTTAGTAAATTATGTTCACCAGCAAGTAATGGAGAAGCAAGACTTACTCCAAGAGGCTCCTTAGTTGTAGTTGTAGTATATTTTTGCTGTATTTTTCTTTGTAGATTAACTTATGAGTACAATGGAAAGAGAGTTTCATGAAGACAGAAGTAGAAATTGAAAGGATTCAGCTAAAACAGAAAACCTAAAACCAGCATCATTTTTAAAAGGGGATGCAACAGAGTAATCAAATACAATAGTTTGTACGCCTAATTTTAAAAGGATTAAACTACTTTCCTGGGAAATTACTTTCTTCTGGGGAGCTTCTTTCCCTCAAAATGCCTTTTACTTATTTATTCCTTGAAGAGTTTAAATGAAGATAATAAATTACATAATCAATAGAAACAACAAAGTCGCTTTGCTTAAAACCGATAACAGAACATATAGATTTTCCATGAATAATGGAAAAGGTCTGACAAAGAGGTTTAAACTCTCCTATCTCTATCTCTGTCTTTCTCTTCATTCTTTACAGAGCCAATTCCTAAGTCTCAAATGGAGAGAAATCAACTTCATCCAAGTCGACTACCTCTGCATGGGGAAGGTTTATTTACTGCTTGCAGCCAGGAAGCCACAGCCATCTGCACAGAAGTGAGCACACAGGAAGACCAGCAACTCACAGCTCTTGAAGTGGCCCACACGCCTGTGGGTGGGAACCTCACAGTTACTCCTTATCCAGGATCCAGTGCCAAAGAAAGAGACAAGTAACTTCAGGCAATTGTTTTCTGTGCAAATTACAGTAATTTCATTGTCCTTTGGGCTGCCATTTTTAGACAGCACTTTCCAAGTCAAATTTTGCTGTAATTATGGTTTATAGTACTCTCTTATACTCACTTTACCAACAATTGTCTAAAGTAAGTTTTCCATACACTTGGCTCAAGTGCCCAAGATCCTAGGAAAAAATTTTTGTAAGACCCTCAGGCTGTCATAGTGTGGTATTTTATTCAGGCTATCAAAATTTGGCCATGTTCACGACTGCAACCTTGACTCTGGGAGCTTTTTCTGCTCTTTTCCATCTCTCTTATTTTCCCCAAGCAATAACAGAAATAAAAACTAAAAAGTGAAGATATGAATGCCACCCCCCAGTTCTGCTAAGGGCTGGGTCCCTTTGGGGAATTCATCTCTATTGTCTCTATACACAGTATAATTCATAGCACACCAGACACACTCAAAAAGTGACTACATAAATAAACAAATGAATTTGGTATCAAAAGATATCTACTTCCATATTAATAATTACCAAAGTTACACTTGGTTCCTTCAAAAATCTGTACATTATTGGAGAGAATATAAACTGGTACAACCAGTATGGAAATCAATATGGAGATTCCTTTAAAAAAAAACACTAAAACATAAATTTCATTCAACCTAGCTATTCCCCATATAGGCATCTTCACAAAGGAATTAATTAGATCATACTATATACATGCACCATGTTTATAGCAGCACAATTCATAATAGCTAAACCTTGGAAGCAGCCTATGTGTCCGTCAATAGATAAATAGATAAAGTAAATGCATAAAAAAAATTACAGCCATAAAAAAATTACAAATTTGAGTAATTTATAAGAGAATAGATGTATCTTGAGAATATATTCAATGAGGTAAATTAGGCACACAAGTTTAAATATCACATGGTTCCTCTTATATGAGAAGCCCAAAGTATAAGTAAATAATTTAAAAAGAAAATTAGATAACAGGGAATAGGAATGTAGATTCTTAGTAAGTGAAAAGGGAATCTAGAAATGGAGGGGAAGGGGAAGGAATAAACAATTAATATAGTTTATGTACATATATCAACTCCCCATGATGAATGTAATTATCATATATAGCAAATATGTACTAACATAAAAATTCTAACTCTGAGATTTTAAAATATCAGTCATCATTTTTGATCTGCATTTCAGGAACCAGGCATGGTGGCACACTGTGCAGTTCTAACACTCTGAGAGACTGAAAGATCACAAGTTTGAGCCCAGCCTGGGCAATGTGGGAACTTAGCAAGGCCCTGTCTCAAAACAGAAAGTAAATAGTGGACTGTGAATGTAACTCAATGCAAGGACCATGAATCAATTCCTAGTTTTTTTTAAAAAAAAAGAAAATTAATTATGTTAAGATAAGGCAGAGTTTCCCTTCTGACACAAAGGAGTAAACTGATAGACCAGTTTTTATGCACAGAAAATAGCTGTTTTGCAACTCTGTGAAGAACGTAAAAAGCAGGAAATTTTTAGCTAGAAATGAAAAAATGAGAAGAAATGACTGAGACAATATATATTTTCCATTTCTTAGCTCTAGACTAGGGCATATCACTGCCTGACACACACAGAACAAAACTGCAGGAGGAAAACCTTCCATTCCTCTGAAGAACCAGAATAGAGAATGGAGCAATGCTAACAAAAAATAAGAGAAACACAGACAACATAAATAGTCACAAATAAACATGGAACTGATACAACAATGACAAAGAGATGATACATTCAAGATCAAAATGAAAGGGATTAAAGTTTAAAATTAAAGTTAAAAGATTGAAAAATCTAAATTTAGAAAGCTTTACATTATGAATAGAAGACACATTACACAGAAATGTATAGAAAAGTTAAAAGTAAAAAGATGCCAAAAATATCTAGAGTTGCTATGCTAATACCAGACAGGGAGTGTCAGTAAACACATAATATTTCAAATTATTACATCTGGATATTTACTGGACAAACAGAATATCAAATGCACTTTTTCAATAAACCAATTATAAGTAATTGATTAGATAAATTACAATCTTTCTCTACCTAGCTAAGAAAACTGGATATCCTTTCAAGCCCCATTCTGCTTCTGAGCCCAGTACAATCCAGAACCTATAGTATAGTGAATAATCCCTTTGGAGTTCATTTTTCTATATGACCAAAAGACAGAGATGCACAATGAAGTCTTGTATTTTATGTAGTAGGGATGTTCTTGTTATGAAATGGTATTTTAATTCTGAAACCACATTGTATTTAGACAAAAATTGGAAAATATATTGATGTTGTTGAGAAAAAGATTTTCTTTTTTTAATTTATTTTTTTAAATTTTATTTAAAGAGAAAAAAAAACAAAAAAGAATAAAGGGTAGCAACAACACAGAATTCCAAGGAAAAAAAAAAAGAACAACAACAAAAAACCTAAGAAATTATTACTTGACAAATTACATACTGACCGCTTGGAAATAGTTGTTCAAATTACAAAGTTAAAACATGTACAGTAGACATTCAAACAGTGAGACTGTTAACAGTTCTGTACCAAGATCTGATAAAAACAGCAACATAGTCATCCATCTTACCCACTCGAATATACATGCAATTATATCAAAAGGGTAAAATTAAACACAAAAAAACAGAACAAAGCGGATCACAAGAAAGCAATGTAAGAGACATAAATTTCAAAACTAGACAATCAGAGGTATTAACTCTCTATCATACTGACTCTTGTTTTCTTCCAAATAGTTGTCAATATTGTCACATACAGGGAGTTCACATGAAACAACATAGTATGGAATTGATCTGAGCAGGACGAGGAGGGCATTTCAGGTCTTCAAGACCAGACATTAGGGACGCCAAGAATGGCTGTCATAGTGTCTCTCATTCTCCTCAAAACAGCATGTGTGTGTTGAACTTAAACAAGACAAAGCAAGCTAAAATCACTTTGAATAAAAAGTGATAGTTTTTCTGGATTCCACATCATGATATTATGGAATCAGCACTGGGTACTGTAGTGTCTCTATTTCTTCAAAGTAGTTGTTCATTTCAACATGTGTTACATAGTTGGTTCTTGTAAACTGTTTATAAGCTCTACACATGCTCTACATGTATATCTATCATTTCTGTATTAGAGGGGAAAAAAACAAAGCAAGACAAAACAAAACAATTCCTAGAAAAGCATGAAGCAAAAAAGTCATATAAAACCGCAATACAAGGTGATCTACAATGGTTACCATGATGTCTCAGCAGTGTATAACAACATTAATAAAAACGAAGCATTGGAGATATTATAAGACTTCAAAAGCAGGCAATAATCAAACCAGAGTGGGTATCTTAGTGAATCTTGTCATTTTCAGTGTAGTTGCCTATACTCTTAGACTTGATGCTATCAATCATAACAGATTTAAATAAATTCAGTCAATACAAAGTAGCAATCTAACAAACCAGATTCAAATAAGAGCAGTCATAATAAGACAGTGTAAGTTATAAAGGGCTTCAGATTAAGTTGATAAAAAAATTAGGGATGATTACCATAGTATGTCCTCTTATTTTTGGGAAAGCTGACCATGTCCTCAAGTCTAGTGTAAGTAGACAAACTGGAACAGCACGTAATCTATCCAAGCAGAGTGGTGAGAATAATGTAAATTTTAAATCTTGTTACCCCATTAACAATATCCTCTGCCTCCCTTTTTTATACAATTTCTCCACTTTCACTCCCATAGGGTGCACTGCGTGTTTTGGGTCCCACTGTCTCCCTATATAGAGCATCTCAATGGACCCTATCTCCTGATCTACTCTGCCTGTGTTTCTCTCTGTTAATGTTTCAAGGCCCTCTATACTAGAGATTACAGCCAATCTTCTCTGCCTTATTTCTGCTATTGTTTTTCTGCCATTGGTTGTCTATTTTTCTGTTCCACTCCACTGTCTGCCCCGTTCCCTGAGGCTTCTCTGCCACTGTTCCTGAAATGCTCGTATTCTTGTTCTCTCTCTCTAAAATGTCCTTCAGTACTTTTGTAGGGTTGGATTGGTGGTCACAAATTCTCCAAGTTCCTCTTTGTCATGGAAGCATCTTTTTTCTCCATTAATTTCTAGAGAGAGTTTTGCAGGATACATCAATCTGGGCTGGAGGTTGTTCTCCTTCAGCACTTGAATTACTTCACTCCAAGCTCTTCTTGATCTGATTGTTTGTGTCAAGAAGTCTGCCATGATTTTGATGGGTTTTCCTTTATAGGTGATCTGTTTCTTTTCTCTGATGGCTTTTAATATTCTGTTCCTATATTGAATTTCTGGGATCTTGATTATTATGTGTCTGGGTGTAGCTCTGTTTGGGTTGTAGGTGGCTGGAGTTCT
>PVJX010015240.1:0-43017 GCA_004027295.1 Dolichotis patagonum
AGACCCTCGAAATTCAAAGACCCAATCCAAAAATGGGCATCTGAAATGAATACACAGTTCTCAGATGAAGAAATACGAATGGCCAATAAATACATGAAAAAATGTTCATCATCATTAGTCATGAGAGAAATGCAAATTAAAACCACACTGAGATTCCATCTCACTCCAGAAAGAATGGCCAAGATAGAAAACACTACCATCAACAAGTGTTGGAGAGGCTGTGGGGAAAAAGGAACTCTTCTACACTGTTGGTGGGAGTGTTGACTGGTGCAACCACTGTGGAGGTCAGTCTGGAGATTCCTCAAAAAGCTGTGTTTGGAAGCCCCATTAGACCCAGCTATTCTGCTTCTAGGCATATTGCCAGAAGAACTGAAAACATCATACCACAGTGATATATGTGCACCCATGTTTACGGCAGCACAATTTGTAATAGCCAGATCTTAGAAAGAACCTAAGTGCCCACCAACTGAGGAATGGATAAAAAAGTTGTGGCATTTTTTACAATGGAGTACTACTCAGCTATAAAGAATGATCACATCGAGATATTTATAAATAAATGGACACGACTTGAGACCATTCTCTTAAGCGAAATAAACCAAACTCACAAGGGTAAATACCATATAGCCTCCCTAGTATGAGATTTGATAAGAGTATATAAGACTTTATGGTAAGCATGAGTTCCCATCTCATAGCTTTGAAGTGTTTCAAATTTTTCAATCATCAGTTGGAATGGTTTTATCCTGTTTTGTTTGACTATATCATGCATGATGATATGAACAGCCGTTTTGAAGAAAACAAAACATTATGACAGCTGTTGCTGATTTAATATCATCCTTCTTAGAAGTCCTAACATGCTTTTTTTGTTCTACTACCGTTGGTTCTATCTATCACATTGTGTCTTATTGGAATTTGAATATGTGTGATAGTTTAAACAAAAATTTTTTATCAAAAATGAGATATTATAGTACCCATTGTTCATTTTCTGTTATTCGGTTCAGAAAGCCCCGTAATTCTTTCACTCTATGCATGGCTTTATACTATTGTGTTATGTTTGATATTATTGTATTTGAAACTATGCTCAACTATAGCAGAGTAAGAGATATAGTGTTAGCCAAAGTTGATGTCCAGTTGTCTTAATGTAAAGTACTGTGTTGCCTATGTTGTCCTGTTCGGATATGCTCTGTACTGCCCCCTTTTGTTTTATTCTCTTTCAAATAAAAAAAAGGAATAAAAAAGATAACAGCTGTTAGAGAGAAAAGACAGATCACGTATATAAAGGAAAACCTATCAGAATCACAGCAGACTTCTCGACACAAACAATGAAGTTAAGAAGAGTATGCAGTGAAGTATTTCAGATCCTAAAGGAAAACCACTTCCATCTGAGACTGATGTACCCTGAAAAACTGTCCTTCAAAATGGTTGGAGAAATAAGATACTTCCATGACAAAGAACAGTTGAAGAACTTCATGATCACTAAACCAACCCTACAAAGAATACTGAAAGACATTCTAGATACACATAGGAAAAAAACCACTAAGCAAAGCAGACAAACAGAAAGGAAAGGTAAAGATACAACAGCAGAAAGATAACATGTCAACAAAAAACTAATACATAACAGTTATAGCTATTAATGTAAATGGCCTCAATTCACCAATCAAAAGCAACAGACTGGCAGAATGGATCAAGAAACAACATCCAATCATATGCTGTCTACAAGAAACCTATCTAACCCAAAAGTAAACTCATAAAGTCAAAGAAATGGAAAAAAAATACTTCATGCAACAGAAACCCAAACAAAGCTGGGGTAGCTATTCGGTTTGCAGACAATGTGAACTTCAAACCAAGAATGATCTGAAGAGATAAAGATGGTCACTACATACTAGTTAGGGGAAAACTTCAAGAGGAAGAGATAACAATCTTAAATATATATGCACCAAATTCCAGAGCATCCAGCTATGCAAAGCAAGTATTAACATAAATGAAAAGTCAAATAAGCAATAACACAATTATAACAGGAAAACTTAACAACACACCATTGACACAAAGGGACAGATCAACTAGACAGAAAATCAGCAAACAAATAACAGAACTGAATCACACCTGTGAACAAATGGACTTGATAGACGTATACAGAGTGTTCCATCCAACAACATCAGAATATGTATTCTTCTCAGCAGTACATGGGACATTGTCTAAAATAGACCATGTAATAGCCCACAGAACATATTTAAGTAAATGCAAAAGAATTGAAATTATCCCATGCATGTTATCAGCTCATAGTGCCATGAAACTAGAAATTAATGACAAAAGCAACTGAAAAAACCCCAAAACATATGGAAACTGAATAATACACTATTGAGCAATCAGTGAGTCATGGAGGAAATTAAAGAAGAAATTAAACAATATCTATAAGGAAACAAAAATACAAATACAACTTACCAGAATTTGTGAGATGCAATGAAAGCATTTCTCAGAGGAAAGTTTATTGCACTGAGTTCCCACATCAGGAAAACAGGACATACACAAATAAACAACCTGATGCTACACCTCAAATATTTAGAAAAAGAAGAGCAAGCCGAGCCCAAAGCCAAAAGAATGGAAGAAATTATAAAGATCAGAGCATAAAATAATGCAATAGAGACTAAGAAAACAATACAAAGAATCAATGAATCAAAGAGTTGGCTCTTTGAAAGAATAAATAAAATTGATATGTCCCTAGCCAACCTCCTTCATAAAAGGAAAGAAAAAAACTCAAATTCATCCAATAAGGAATGAAATAGGTGAAATTATTACAGACTCTGTGGAAATACAGATTATCAACACCTATTTTTTTTTGAATTTTAAAGAAAAAAAAAACAAAGAAAACAGAATAAAGGGTAGCAACAATACAGAATTCCGACGAAAAAAGAAAAAGAGCAACAACAAAAAAACCTTCGAAATTATTACTTGACTAATTACATACTGACTTCTTGGAAATAGTTGTTCAATTTACAAAGTTAAAACATGAAAGTAGACATTCAAATAGTGAGACTGTTAACAGTTCTGCTCCACAATCTGACAAAAACAGCAATATGGTCATCCATCTTACACACTCAAACATACATGCAATTACATCAAAAGGGTAAAATTAAACAAAACAGAACAAAGCAGATCACAAGAAAGAAATGTAAGACAAATAAATTTCAAAGTTAGACAATTGGAGATATTAGCTCTCTATCATATTGACTCTTGTTTTCTTCCAAATAGTTGTCCATATTTTCACATGCAGGAAATTCACATGAAACCACATAGTATGGCACTGATCTGAACAGGATGAGGAAGGCGTTTCAGCTCTTCAAGACCAGACAATAGGGAAACCAAGAATGGCTGTCATAGTGTCTCTCATTCTCTTCAAAACAGCTGTCCATACCTTCACGTGTGTCGAACTCAAACAAAACAAAATAAGCTAACTTTGTTCTTTGAACAAAGAATGATAGTATTGCTGGATTTCACATCATGACATTACAGAGTCAGAACTGGGTACTGTAGTGTCTCTTTTTCTTCAAAGTAGTTGTTCACTTCATCATGCATTATATAGTTGGTTCTTGTAAACTCTTTATAAGCTCTACACATGCATGAGTCTCTGCATGTATAATTATCCTTTCTGTATTAGAAGGAAAAACATAACAAAACAAGACAAAACAAAACAATTCCTAGAAAAGCATGAAGCAAAATGTCATATAAAACCACAATACAAGGTGATCTACAATGGTTAACATGATGTCTCAGCAGTATATAACATTAAGAAAAATGAAGCATTGGAGACATTATAAGACTTCAAAAGCAGGCAATAATCAAATCAGAGTGCATATCTTAATGAATCTTGTCATCTTCAGTGTAGTTGCCTATACTCTTAGTCTTGATGCTATCAATCATAACAGATTTGAATAAAATCAGTCAATATAAAATAGCAGTCTAACAAACCAGATTCAAATAAGATCAGTCATAATAAGACAGTATAAGTTATACAGGGCTTCAGATTAAGTTGATAGGAAATTAAGGATGATTACCATAATATATCCTCTTGTCTTTGAGATAGCTGACCATGTCCTCAAGTCTAGTGTAAGTAGACAAACTGAAACAGCATGTAATCCATCCAAGCAGAGTAATGAGAATAATGTAGATTTTAAATCTTGTTACCCCATTAACAATATTCTCTGCCTTCCTTTTTTAGACAGTTCCTCCCCTTTCACTCCCATAGGGTGCACTGCTTATTTTAGGTCCCACTGCCTCCCTATATAGGGCATCTCAATGGACCCTATCTCCTGATCTACTCTGCCTGTGTTTCTTTCTGTTAGTATTTTGAGGCCATCTATACTAGAGATTACAGCCAATCTTCTCTGCCTCATTTCTGCTATTCTATTATTCTGCTATTGGTTGTCTATTTTTCTCTTCCACTCCACTGTCTGCCTCATTCACTGAGGCCTCTCTGCCACTGTTCCTGAAATGCTCATATTCTTTTTCTTTCTCTCTAAAATGTCCTTCAGTATTTCTTGTAGGATTGGATTGGTGTTCACAAATTCTCTCAGCTCCTCTTTGTCATGAAAGCATCTTGCTTCTGTATTAATTTCTAGAGAGAGTTTTGCAGGATATATCAATCTGGGCTGGAAGTTGTTCTCCTGCAGGGCTTGAATTACTACACTCCAAGCTCTTCTTGACTTGATGAGAAGAGTCTTCTTGACTTGATGGCATGAGAAGTCTGCCGTGATTTTGATCGGTTTTCCTTTATAGGTGATCTGTTTTTTTTTTCTGATGGCTTTTAATATTCTATTCTTATATTGAATTTCTGGGATCTTGATTATTATGTGTCTAGGTGTAGCTCTGTTTTAGTTGTAGGTGGCTGGAGTTCTGTATGCTTCATACATCTGCATATCATTTCCTTTTTCTATGTTTGGGAAGTTTTCCTTAATAATTTCTGTGAATAGCCTTTGCATTTCCTGTTTTGACTCCTGCTTCTTCATTCATATGCTTTATTCTTAAGTTATAGATCCTCTTGTTGTCCTCTAGTTGTCCTTTGTATTGTTACTGCCTGCTCCCTTGTTATTTTTAAGAGATCTTCCCTTTCATGATCACACATTGCAAGCCTGTGTTCAACTTTTGATAGTCTATGTTTGGTTTCTTTCAAGCACTTTTGCCAACTTTCTATGGAGTCTTTAGTTTCCTGGCAATCTCTTTGAATCTGCTTCATGTATTCTAGGTTTTCTTTATATTCCTCATTGAATGTTTCTCTCCTTCTTTTGTGTTCCTCCATTCTTCTGTCTGTGTCTTCTTGAGAGGTGCCCAGCCTTTCTTTTATTATTCTACTTATATCTTGCTTAACTTGAATTAATATTTCAGTTTTGATCTCATTTACAAGGTCCTGAATATATCTCTTTATGTCTGCTGACACTGTGTTTGATGTTGCATGTTTGCTGCCCTCAATCTGTTTTGTATTTACCTCTCCTGGATCAATATTCTCAGGGTTGGGGGCTGGGGGCTTTTTCTTATTTCTCTCTCTCGTCCTGTTTTTGCTTCCTTCCATACAATTGTATAGTGTAATTCCCAGCCCCTTTTCTTGTTGGTTAGGGTTCTTCTGGAGCACACAGGTTAGGGGCTTCTGCCCTCTGCAGTCTGCTATCAGAAACTGAAGTGCAAGCAAGGGCAGTGTATGCTGGCTCCTCCCCTCCAGGCCAGTCAACCTTTGCAGGCCTTCACTTCATCAGTGTGCGCTGTGCTCAGGGAATTGATTTGTGACAACCCACTGGGTCTGGCCAGGGATGTGACCCAGTCCAAGCAGATCCAACCAATCTGCTCCGTGAGGGGAACAACCAACTGAAGCCACTTCCTTATAGAGTTAGGGCCGTCCTGCCCAACTCCAACATGTCATCCAGTTGGTTGCCCCTTTCCTGTGGGAGGGTCTTATTCTCATCACTCACCTCATGTTGATGCTGGTCCCTGAGAACTGCTGGGCTCCCTGACCTCTGACCTCAGTGTGGCTGTGGCACGAATTCATGGTGCATCTGGGTAGGTCGCATGCAGGGCCGGTTCAAGGCAAGTCACATGCAGGGCTGTTCAGCTTTATGCTTGATGCTGCTGAAGCCAGTTGCATCAGCATGGGTTTGGTCACTCAGGTCGATCTCAGGCTCTAATTCAGGTGGCTCGGAGAGAGTGCCGTGCTTGCTGATCTTAGTTTCTCTAATGGTAGCCCCGGGACCTCATATTTGAGTAGTTTCTTTCACTTCAGTTTCTTCCTGGGTTGAGAGAATCCATCTCCCTCTGTTTGGGTCTCTCCAGGGTGTTCTGTTCTGGCATTTGAGCTGTTTCTCTCAGAGAGGCTCCATATCCTGCTACCTATCAGTCCACCATTTTCTCCCTAGGTCAAATCCTTTCCATGGCACGCCTTCACTGTGGCTGTGTGGAGCCAAGTCCAGTGCTGCCAAGTTGCCACCAACACCTATTTTGAAAACCTCTACTCTCATAGGTTTGATAACACAGAAGAAATGGACAGATTCCCAGAAACATATGAACTACCAAAGCTGGATCAAGAAGATGTAAAACTGCTGAATAACCCAATTTCTATTAATGAAATTGAAAACATAATTCCTTGCCAACAAGGAAGAGCCCAGGCCCAGACAGATTCACTGCAGAATTCTACAAGAATTACAAAGAAGACTTAATTCTGACACTCCTCAAACTCTTCCATGAAATAAAAAGGAAAGCAATTTTTCCTAAGTCATTCCTGGAAGCAAATATTACTCTACTACCAAAACCTGAGAAAGACCCAACTAAAAAAGAGAACTATAGGCCAATCTCCTTAGTGAACATTGATGCCAAAATTCTCAATAAAATATTGGCAAACAGGATGCAGCAAATCATCAAGAAGATTATACACCACGACCAAGTGGGATTCATCCCAGGAATGCAGGGATGGTTTCAACATATGTAAGTCAATAAATGTAATCCACCATATCAATAGAGCCAAAAGAAAGAACCACATAATCATCTCTATAGATGCAGAAAAAGCTTTAGATAAGGTCCAACACTTGATCATGATAAGAAACAAACAGAGAACTGGAATAGATTAACTTTACCTCAATATGATAAAATCCATCTATGACAAACCAACAGCCAGCATCATATTAAATGGCCAAAAACTGAAAGCCTTTACCTTAAAATCAGGCACAATGTAAGGATGTCCCTTATCAGCACTCTGATTCAACATAGTACTGGAAATACTAGTCAGAGCAATTAGACAAAAAAAGAAATAAAAGGAGTAAAGATAAAAAAGAGGAAGTTAAATTATCATCATTTGCAGAAGCCATGATACTTTACATAGAAGACCTCCAAAACTTCATTGAAAGACTCCTAGATGTAATAAATAAATTCAGCAATGTAGCTGGATACAAAGTCAATACTCAAAAATCAATAGCATTCCTATACACTAACAACAAAATCACTGAGAGAGAAATAAGTGAAGCCACACCCTTCACACTAGCATCCAAAAAAATGAAATACTTAGGAATTAATCTCACAAAAGAAGTAAAAGAGCTATACAGGGAAAATTATAATACCCTGAAAAGGAAATTGAGGAGGACCTAAGAAAATGGAAAGACATCCCTTGTTCATGAATAGGAGGAATAAATATTGTTAAAATGGCTATTCTTCCAAACTTCTTATACAAATTCAATGCAATCCCCATCAAAATACCACTAACATACCTTATAGATCTAGAGAAACCACTCCTAAAGTTCATCTGGAACCCGAAGAGACCTAGAATAGCAAAGGCAATTCTAAGCAGCAAAGACAAGGCAGGAAGCATCACAATCCCTGACTTGAAGTTATACTACAAAGCTACTGTAATAAAATCAACATGCTACTGGAATAAAAACAGGTCTGAAGATCAGTGGAATAGATTGGAAAATACAACCACAACCACAAACTCACCTTATCTTTGATAAATGGGCCAAACATATTCTCTGGAAGAACAATAGTCTCTTTAATAAATGGTGCTGGAAAAATTGGCTATCCATTTGCCAAAAACTAAAACCAGGCCCATGCCTATCACCATGTACTAAACTAAAATCTAAATGGATCAAAGATCTAAATATTAAAAGAGAAACACTAAATCTGTTGGGAGACAAAGTAGGTAAAAATCTTGAAGACACAGCAGTAAGTAGAGAATTTGTGAACAAGAATCAAGCTGTGCAGGAAACACTTCCCAATGGAATACTTCTCAGCTATAAAGAATGATCACATTGAGATCTTCATAAATGGATGCAACTTGAGACTATAGTCATAGGCGAAATAAACTAAACTCACATGTATAAATACCATATAGTCTCCCTAGTTTGAGAAATGGTAAAATTAGATAACATTTTATGGCAATCATGTTCCCCATTACATAGCTTTGAAGCCTTTTTATGTTTTCATTCATCCGTTGGAATGGTTTTATTCTGTTTTGTTTGACTTCATTATGTGTGATGGTATGAACAGCTGTTTTGAAGAAAACAAAACATTATGTCATCCATTGCTGATTTAATATAGTCTTGCTTTGAAGTCCTAACATGCTTTTATTCTTCTATCACCATCAGTTCTATCATGTTGTGTCTTATTGGGATTTTAATATATTTGATAGTATAAACAAATTTTTTATGGAAAATGAGATTATGATAGCTATTGATCATTTTCTGTTATTCGGTTTAGAGTACCCTGTAATTCTTTCATTCTTTTGAATGGTTTTATACTATTTTGTTATGTTTGATATTATTGTATTTGAAGCCATGCTCAACTATTACAAAGAAAGAGACATTATGGTAGCTACTGTTAATATCCAGTAGTCTTGTGGTAAAGTGCTGTGTTGCTTATGTTGTTCTGTTTTGATCCGCTTTGTTCTGACCTCTTTTTTTATTCTCTTTAAAATAAAAAAAGATGCAAGTATAAGTACAAAGACACTCAGCCACCTGATATTTGACAAAGGTGCTAAACATGTTCACTGGAAAAAGGATAGTTTCTGTAATAAATGGTGTTGAAAAAATTGGCTTTCTATAGGCTGAAGACTGACCTATGCCTATCACCATGCACAAAACTAAAGTCTAAATGGATCAAAGACCTAAACATTAAAACAGAAACACTAAATCTACTAGAAGATAAGGTAGGTAGAAGTCTTGGAGACATAGGAGTAGGCAGAGAATTCATGAACAAAATGGAAACTGCATGCAAAACACTTCAGAGAATCAACAACTGGGATCTCATATTATTGAAAAGTTTTTGCACTTCAAAAGAAATTACCATAAGAGTGAAAAGAAAACCCACAGAGTGGGAAAGAATTTTAGCCAGCAACCCCTCAAACAAAGGACTTATATCAAGAACACATAAAGAATTGAAAAATAACAAGCCCCCCAAATTCAAATACCCTTTCCAAAAATGGGCATCTGAGGTGAACACACAAATCTCAGATGAAGATATACAAATGGCAAATAAATACATGAAGAAATGTTCACCATTACTGGTCATTCAAGAAATGCAAATTAAAACAACATTGAGATAACATCTCACACCTGAAAGACCAGCTACCATCAGGAAATTAACTGATAACAAATGTTGGTGAGGCTGCAGGGGAAAAAGGAACATTGCTCCACTGTTGGTGGGAGTGCAGACTGGTGCAACCACTGTGGAAATCAATATGGAGAATTCTTAGAAGACTAGAATTGGAAGCTCAATTCAATTCATCTATTCCCCTCCTGGGTATTTTCCCAGAAAAACTGAAAAGGTCATATTGCAGTGATATATGTGAACCCCTGTTTTTAGCAGCACAATTTGTAATAGCTAAATCTTGGAAACAACCAAGATGCCCATCAACTGCAGAGTGGATGAAAAAGATGTGGTATTTTTATAAAATGGAATACTACTCAGCTATAAAAAGGAAGATCTTGAGGCCTTCATAGTTAAATGGAGACAACTTGAAACTATCCTCTTAAGTGAAATAAATAATCATAAATATCACATTGTGTCTCTAGGGTAAAAAGAAATAAGAACTGTAGGAGTAATAAAACCCAAAATGTATAATTGCTATTGTAGAAAAGAGAGGAAAAGAAAGTGCTCTAAAGGATATAACAGCATGTATGCTAAAGTGTTTAGGATTGATAACCATATTACTAAGTTTTTGCTGGATCATTGAACAGAACTGTTAGCAGTCTCACTGTTTGAATGTCCACTTTGTATACTTTAATTTTGTAACTTGAACAACTATTTCTAAGAGGACAAATATGTAATATGTCAACCAGTGATTTCTTACTGTTTATTTTTTTTGAAATTATGTATTATTTCTACACTTTTTTTCTTTAAATAAAATTTTAAAAAAGCAGATTGTTATTTAATTTCCATGTATTTATTCAGATTTTGCAATTTTTTTGCTATTAATTTACAATTTTGGTTCACTATGGTCAGATAATATACATGGGATAATTTCAATACCTTTGCATTTACTTAAGAATGTTTTATGGGTTATTATGTGGTCTATTTTGGAGAATACCCCATGCATGCTGAGAAAAATGTATATTCTGATGTGGTTGGGTGGATTACTCTGTAAACATCTACTAAATCCATTTGTTCACAGGTATGATACACTTCTATTATTTCTTTGCTGACTTTTTGTCTAGTTGATTTATCTCTTTGTGACAATGGAGTATCAAGGTCCTTTGTTATAAATGTGTTCTTGTGCATTTAGTTTTTCATGTCCATTAGTATGTGCCTTATACAGTTGGATGCTCCACTATCCCCTTTTCTATGCTTATCTTAGTTGTTTTTAACTTGTTTCCACCTTGTAAAAGAGACACATTTTTTGTCATCAGTACCTCAGACTTTAGAGACTCCTCCTCTCAGGTCAGCTGGCAGTAAATAAAATTTCTTTTCCCAAGCTACTGGCTGCTGTTGACTCAATTTCTTCATAGCACCCCACAAACATCATGCACTCATAGGTGGGGTTTTTGAGAGGTGGTTGTATCATAGGTGTGCAATGCTGGGTTGGGGTATGTGATACAGAGATTAAGGGTTTTTGACACTGGATTAGTTCATGATTTGGTTTTTCACAGTTGTGGGTGTGGCTGAATGCATTTACTAAAGACAGAACCCCCCCAAACCCCTGCTGGGTGAGGGTGGAACCATACAATAGGCTTGGGGCCTGGATGTAATATTAAAGGAAAGATGGGAGACAGGCTGTCTGCTTCCTGCCTGCCCTGCCATGGATTATTTTTCTCTGCCATGACTCTGTGCCATTCCACCCTACCTTAGGAACCAGCTTCCTATGGATTGAAACGTCTACAAATTGTGAGTTACAATTAAAACTTTCCTCCTTTAACTTTGGGTGTCCCGTAGTTTGTCTTAGAAATAAGTCAAGTAACTAAACAGGTTCTCATTCCTATCTATTCTCCTAATCCACTCTGACTGAAGCTCTTTTGGGAACTTGTTCTGGTTTGTATGGTGACATCTTAAACTACATGGCCAATGGAGACAAGGTTGGAGGGGAATGGATCCTGCTTGCCAGAGTCTCTCTGGAAACTTTGGCTCACAAGTTAGATTGGAAACCATGCCCAGTATAACCTTTATCCTTATAAATACCCCAGGGGAGCTCCTCACACAGAGCTTTCTGCTTCATCTACTTATAAGTATAAGTATAAATGGCCTCCCAATGTGCCAACCCTAAAACAGTAAGAAATTCTTTGAGCAATGTTGTCTGAGACCTGGTCAGTTATGATACATTGGGAATATATGAGTCCCCAAAATACTTCTAATAATTCTTCTGGAGATAATGTTATTGCCCACTGGGTTGTGACATGACAGTCCTAAGAATGATCAGTAGTGTGGAAAGGTACCACTGGTGTGTGACAGCAAACCCAAACATCAGTCTCAGGTAAAACCACTGTGATGTGAGCTGAGCTTCCCTTAGACCGCCTGTCCTACAGGGTTTCGCTGATGTACCTGTTTCTGTGACAGACAGGACAACCTCTTGTGCCAGAGCACAAATAGAAACTGAAGAGGAACAAGCCCCAGTTTCCTTACCAACTTTCTTTGCTGGAAGAAGGAAACCTCACCACATTCCCTGAACAGCATGGGGGAAGCTACCTGAGAGCAGGAGGTGCCAGCATGGAAGCCAGAGACCTGGTCACTCTGCCAGCTTTGAAACTCTTTCTGGATTGTCCTGTGACATTACTGCATCTCAGTACCAGGGCCTCATGCTCAGCCTAACCAAGGACAAAATGATCCATCTTCCTCTCATTCTAGAAGAGACACAGCTGAATTTGTTAAGTAAATTTTCAGTAAGAAAGAAAATAAACACAAAAACCCCTCCCAACACCACCCCTTTCTCTCCTAAGCACATTGAATCTAAGTCTTCTCCCTAATTGATTTTGATGAATAGATTCCTGCTCATTGCAGTGTCCTTGGTAGACAACTTTTGGCATTTTTGGGAAGTTTTGCTGAGAAAGGGAGAAAGAAAAATTTCATCATAATGTGGAGATATAGGAGTCAATTTCCTTTCTTGTGAGAGTTTAAAGGATGTAAACTGCCTGCGTGAAATTTTTTTTTGGGGGGGCGGTTACCAGGGATTGAATTTACAACTGTGAGGTTGCAAAGTAGGTGCTTACGCCACTGAGATAAATCCCCAGCCCCATGAAATTTTCTAATGGGTTTCATCTAAAAACTAAAGGAGAAAGGACCTGTGCTGATAGTTTTCATTGGATCATCCAGGCTCCTTCCCATTTCAGCTGAGCAGCTGTTGTGACAGGTTTGACAGTTAGGGCTTCAGTTGGACAAAACATTCTATTAGTGTCTAATGAGGACCTAAACCTCTTTGCCAGCAGCTGTGATCAGAAGTTGAGCAGGCTTTGTCTTGAGTCAGAAACCTTGCCTGAGATCATAGGAAGGCCTAGGTAGGGATCCAACTGCACGTTTCTCTGTCCCTCAGGGTCCTTTCAGAGCTATTCAGGGGACAGAGGGCAGATATAGTATAGGAGACATGGCTCCTGTCTACACTGGTGTGCTTGTGAGGAAAGGCAGGCCCACCGGGATACTTTCCCCACATCATGATCAGCTGATGAACTGCTGTGCTCTGCAGAGCAGAGATGATGGTGGGCAGTGAGTTCTTGAGCCTTGGGTACTTCTAGCTCCAGAAAGAAAGAAAAAAGACATTTGTGTCTGAGAATGCAGCAGTTTGAGATCAGCCTGTTCCAGTTTCAGTGGCCTCAGCTGCCTTTCTCCCTCCTGGATGAGATGAGGCTCAGAGAGCCACAGAGAGGACTTATTAGGCCTCAATGACAGCACTCTCAGTGAGAAAGATTTTAGTGAACCTCAAAGGAGAAGCACAGGTCAGAAGACCACATCCTCTGTGCCACATGATACACAAGTCTGGGTGAAGGTGTCCAAGAAAGGGAGGGCTGAAAAATTCTACATCTTAGAAAAAATCTTGAATACAAAGCACTGATTAAAGAAGGGCAGTTTGTAGCTCTCCAGAGGAAACTGCCAGTTCCCTGTCACAGCTTACCATGGCCACTTTGATCCAGGGCTCCACAGCCTTGGCCCTGTCTGTAGCTTTCATGCTGGGATCCCCAACACAGGTGACCATCACACAGGAGGCCATGTGATGAAATTGGATAATGGTGGCCTAAAAATGGGTGCCAGATTTTGTCTGACCATTTTGTTTCTGCCTCAGATTGAGTCCAGGTAGTCACCTCCTTCTTGAGCAGCTCCTGTGGAGGAAGATGATGTCACATGAGCAAAACTTACCCAGCTAGAGTCTGTAGTTTCACCTGGTGACAAGCAGGTGGCTGTGGTCTGAATTGGAAATCAGGAAGCTGTAGATACAGACGGAGACTTCTGGAGGCAGCTGGATTTTGTTTTCTGCCCACTGGAGATGACCAACTCAGGATGACCTTTCTGCATGGAGCAGGTCTCCTTGGTCACAGACTAGAGGGAGGAGTGCTGTGGAGCTGGCTTTTGCTACTTGCCCATTACTGGCTTTCCAGTGCTGGTTCTGATCTGAAAATCAGTGGCATTTTTCACCCTGGCCATCCTCACAAATTTCCAGCAAGAAAGGACTTCTCAGTCCTGGTAAATCTGAGATATTGTTTTATTTCTCATCTCAGGGACTCTGCTCTTTTGTCCACACTGATGGAAAATTTTCTGTGACAGCCATGACTAGGGTGTCTGCTTGGGTGTCTGCTGCAGAATCTCATGTACTTCAAGTGCCTGCAAACTGATAAGGCTGAGCAGCTCTCCTGGGATGATGGCTAGGTGACCCATGCACTTGCCTGCATCTCTGTGGACATCCTCCTCTAACACTGGGCCTAGTTCCTGCCCTGGTTTCTGTTTGTCCAATCTTAAATGAAATTCTTAGTCATTTTGTGAAATTAGTATTGTCCGTGTCCCATGTTAATTTTCTATATTGACATGAAGAGACCTGAAACTTCCTGCACATTTTCTCCTTGCTAAACTGGAAGATTCAAAATGTAAAGGAATGGCTGAACTAAGATGTTAATAGCCAGAGGATGTGCTGCGCCTTCTCTGTCCTGCGTTGCTCTGATACTCTCCTTATCCATCAGGGTCAGCTGCTCTGCCAGCAGTGTGGAAAGAAGACCAAGAGCATCTTCTGCATGGAACAGGTCTCCTTGATCACAGACTAGAGGGAGGAGTGCTGTGAAGCTGGCTTTTGCTTCTCTCCCATTGCTCTTTTTCCAGTGCTGGCTCTGACCACAGAGTGGGGTCATCTTGCTCTAGATATGAAGCAAGAGCTAGAAGAAGGAATGCTCAGGAGTGTTAGTGACCTTCCATGCAAAGAAAAACCCATCCCTACATTGTTGGGAATTCTAGTACCCAACCAAAACCCTAGGAAATCTTCTACACTGCAGTGCCCCACACCACCGGTTGCTGCTTGTTGGGCTCTGGATCTTCCAGCAAGAAGAAAGTGTGCATGAGGTGTAAGATCTGCTCTAGGGAAGTTGGTCCACATCTAGGCCCCTTGTATTTTTATCTTGGAGTGTACAGGGCATGGTACCATTCCTGCCAGGTCCCCAAAAAGAAAGAGATGGTTCTGGGGAAAGAGGAATGAGCAGCAGACTCAAGGGCCTTTCCTGTCCTTCCAAACTACCTTTCTAAGCCACCTTGCTGTGTACCTGAGTCTCTGGTCCTGCCTATGTCAGTCTAGAGGACAGCCTTACCCCTCCCGAGTATTCTGTGATGGTTTTAACAGTGCCCAACACTGTCCATCAAGACAACTCAGACACTATGGGCTTCAGCTTCCTATTTATCTTCCAATCTGAAAGAGGTGGCCCCCAACCTCCATGCACCTGAGCACTCAGGACCACTCTCCAAATAGTGCTGACTGCAGGTTGGCTCATTATAACTCCATGCTAGGAGCCCTGGTTCTGCGGGTTCATATGGGTGGATCAGAGTGGAGGATGACCAGCATACTTGGAATTTAAAGTGGAATACGATGAGCCTTTTAGGTGCTTTCACCTTTCAGTGAGGCCCATGAAGGTCAAGAGAGCTATAGAGCATTTCCAGAACACAGTATGCATAGAGTCACCACTGTGCTGTGATGGAGATAGACACACACTGAAAAGCTTGTCTAGAGGATCTGAGAAAATGTCACAGTCTCAGAGTGAGCCAGGAAGTTGTAGGGGTGAAATGGATCCACCATGAAAGAATGGCACCAGGCACTGTGCCTGGTGGCACCAGCTTCTACTCTGTGTCAGGGTCCTAAATCCACATCAAACAGGGCTCCGCTAGGTTTAGCTTGGGTTCTTTCTCACACTAGAGACAGCAAGGGGAGGCATAAGGTCAGGATCAACACTGTGAATCACCAGAGATTTGGGACCCAGAGCTCAGACAAGTGGACTCAGCTCTCAGTGTCTATGCATGTGGAGGACACAAGTGTCCATGGTGAAAAGGATTCTAAGCTTTCAGTGTAAAATTCCACGTGAGGGGTAGAGAATGACAAACAATTAGTAAATTCACGATACGTTTAAGATATTTTCCTAGGTGTGGAGCAGCAGCATGTGGCTCTATTAGTAAATTAAGTGAAAACCATTACCCCATCGAGTCTCAAATATATCCCATTGTAGAGATGAGAAAACCAAGCTTCAAAATAGCAGGGCATGGGGGTGCATTCCTGTGATCCCAGCACTGGGAAGCTGAGGCAGGAAGATTGCTGCAAGACTGAGGCCAGCCTTGGCTACCTAGTGAGTCCAAAGCAAGCCTGTACGACTGAGCAAGAAAGACTCTCAAAAAAAAAACTTGTTGATGGCAAGTGTCTGCTCAGTGACACCCATGTCACAACTGAGAATGCCCTTTGGCTAGTACTGTATCAATTCCTTTTTAAGCTTCTTGAGCTTGTGATGAAGACAAGGGTTAGGGGAAACCTTCTTCCCTCTCCACAAAGAAGACAGTGCAGGCACAAAACGCTAGGAGATCACTTGTGCCTGAGCAACATCACTGTTTTACATTATAGCATGGTATGGGGAGTCTTGGGAACCAGTTATCCTCAGTTCCCTCAAGGATACCACAGTTGGAAGATTGCAGGGTGGCCTCAGAAAAAATCTTTCCAGCAAGCATCTTGACATATGGTTTCTGAAGCTGGGACCAAACACGTTTCTGTTTTGAAAGCCACCACTGTTTTATGACAACCTTAGAAAGCTCTCTTTTTGTGTAACATTCATTTTGTAACCTTCTTGAAAAGAGTTTAAGTCTGTATATTGAAGGTCTGTTTTGAAAGCCACCACTGTTTTATGACAACCTTAGAAAGCTCTCTTTTTGTGTAACATTCATTTTGTAACCTTCTTGAAAAGAGTTTAAGTCTGTATATTGAAGGTCTGGAAGGACTTTGGGGTTTACTGCTTTATGGAGCAATTAGTTAAAAACCCAGAGCAATTAATTTTTTAAAAAGTGGCACTAAGTCCAGATACTCATGTTTTGGTATAAAATGAAATGATGCATAAAGGTTTTTCTAGTAGTTCTACAAATATACAATACAGAACTTAGTACCTATTCAAGTTGCCAAGGAGGATAATGGAGGCCAGGTTCCCTTGAGCATGGGACTGCAGGTGATTCCTGTGTTCAAGCCCTAGAATAACACTCAGGAGAATTCTATTTCTTGGATCTTGGCTCTGGGCCCACCCTGACTGTCCTGAGTTCTCCCCTGTGGAGCCCCTACTCTGCTCTCACCTTAGACAAGCTCAGGTCATTGTCAGATTTGTGGTGTAACTGCTCTTGGTCTAGGGAAATAGAGTTGTAAAATGATCCCTTGATGATCACCATGGAGCCCTTCAAAGATAATGGCTGGCCGTTGAACCAAGAGATATCAGTGGCCTTCCTGGCTGTTCCCATACAGCATGTGTCTTTGAACGTTGATAGGGCCTTTCCGGGCATTTACCCAATGATCGTGGTGATACTGCAATGCTTAATCATCATGGTGCTTAGCTCCTTGTTCCCAGAAGCTCCTATGGCTTCTTCCTCACCAAAAGTTTTTTCCAAAGCTCATATGTATAAAGATTTACCAAGTCCCCTTCATTCTCACAATATATATTAGCTTACATTAGTCCCCAAAGCCCTTCCCTCATCTGAACCTATATAAGGCAAAACCTACCCTTTGTCTGCAGAGTCACCACAGCCTTCTTCATGGTGACTCCCTCCACACCCCTATTATACGCTTTCTTATCTAGTTGCTTCCTCTCTTTTAATATTCTTCACTTCTCTGTATTGAGTACAAAGTTTCAACTCAAACAAAAATCTCCTCAGAACAGGAAACATGGGAATTCACATAAGCTTCACACAGGGAGTATGCAAGACTACAGCATGAGGTCGGTGGATTAACCTCTAAGCAGACAGATTAGCATTTCTACCAACATCAAGTTAGTGATGCTGGTGCTGAGTATGTGGTGGAGTCCTCCAATGCGTTCTCCACCATGGTGAAGGCTGGGGCTCACTTGAAGGGTGGTGCCAAAATAGTCATCATCTCTCTCTTTCTGCTGATGCCCCCATGTCTGTGTTGGGTGTGAATCACGAGAAGTACAACTCCCTCAAGATTGTCAGCAATGTTTCCTATACCACCAACTGCTTAGCCCCATTGGCCATAATCATCCATGGCAACTTCGTCATTGTGGAAGGTCTCATGACCACAGCCCATTCCATTGATGCCACCCAGAAGACTGTGGACTGTGCCTCTGGGAGGCTTCAGTTTGACAGCCACAAGCCTTCCCAGAACATCATTGCCATGTCCACTGGCACTGCTAAGGCCATGAGCATGGTCATCCAGGGCCCATCACGAAGCTCATGGGCATGGCCTTCCATGTACCCACACCCCATATGTTGGTCCTGATCTGACCTGTGCCTGAGAAAGCAGCCAAATAGGATGACATCAAGGTGGTGAAGCAGGCATCAGATGGCCCCTCAAAGGCATGTTGGGCTACACTGTGCTTGTGTTCTGTGACTTCAACAGTGACACTCTTCCACCTTTGATGCTGGGGTTAACATTGCCCTCAATGACCACTTTGTCAAGCTCATTTCCTGGTTTGGAAGTGAGTTTTGCTACAGCAACAGGGTGGTGGACCTCATGGTCTGCATGGCCTCCAAGCTGTGAGAGCCCCCAGCACAGCTCAGTGAGACTACGGAGGGAGATGAGTCCTCACTGCAGAGGTCACCACCCCACTAGGCCCCAACACTGAGAATCTCCCCTGCTCACATCTCCTGTCCTGAGTCCCCCGGTGAAGGGCGGGTCTTAGGCAGCCCTGGATCACTGTGCATTATCAATAAAGCCCACTGCCTCCAGGGTTTGGGTTGAGGTTTCTGTTGAGATTTGGTTGACCTCTAGGATTAGCATTTACAATTGCATTATGGCTGAGGGTGAGAGATTAGCTGTCAGAATTTAGGGTTTGTGTTGATGTTAGGAATGAGAAGGGTTTTGTCTTTATGATTGGGTTTAGAGTTTGGGGTTTAAGATTAGAGGGAAGTAAGTGTTGAGAATGTTTTCTTGTCACTGGGAAGAAATATGCAGCAGTCAAAATTAAGAGGAAAAGTTTACTTGAGCTAATGATTTTAAAGGAATTGGATCATGTTAGGGCACCTCCAAAGCTGAACCACAATGATGAGAAGTCATGGTGCTGGGTTAGGCAACACATCATCTGAGACCTAGGATTGACTCTCTTCATTTATGTCTAAGGTTAGTGGAACTCAGTAAGAGACACTGTGTTTGCTGTTTCTTTTCCTTATACATATTTGTAGCAACTCATCAGGGTGGTTTGGGAGAACACCTCCACCTTCAAACCCACATTTCAAATTTGTCCTTTCAGGAGTGGATTTTGTTTGGTTAAAACAAAATAAAGACAGTCATTTCATTGGTTACACAGGTTTTCTATGAATAAAGCATTTTTTAAAACCCCATCAGAACAAATGTGAAGAATTTTAGTTGAAATGGTGTAAGTCAGCTCCTTCTCACATTGGGAAGACAATCTTAGAACTGCTACAGACAAAGAGGAGCCTGGGATGGCTGAGAGAAGGCATGCCTATGAGCCCAGAGGGAGAGGGAGGTCTCTCTGAGAAAGAGGAACAAAGTTGAACTTTAAAAAATCTTAATTCAAATTGCCTTCTGTAGTCAGATGTCAGAACCGAACACATAAATCTGCTTGTTATTCCTTGAGGTTCTCATATTCATTTATTATTTTTTTAATCAGAAATATTATTAAATGGTTTGGGCTATTATTCAGCCATAATCCATGGATGGGTGACACAAGGAAAATCACTTAACATTTTATTCCAGTGGAAAGGGATGCACATGGTGCTGTGTGGATGGGCAAGCCCAAAACCCTGTTTTGCCTTGAGAATCCTTTCCCCAGACCTATGTGGAAGAAAAAAGCAAGGTAAAGCGGACTTCATAAGGGCTTACTAGGCTATGCCAAGAAATTCCCATAGTCACAAGGAGAGACTGGGGTGACAGATGGAGACAGGTAGGGATAGATAAAGCCTTCTGCCTGTGGACCTGACCAGGCCCTGAGCAGACAAGGAGCAGCATTGTCAGTGGCTTGAGATCAGCAAAGCCATGCAGGTGCTGATGCAGAAGGATGGGAGGGCAGCGTGAAGACTAGGACACCCCCACCAACAAGCAAAATCACCATGGCTTCCAGCTGATAGCTGTGGATGAAACCCTACCAGGATGGACCAGAACCTGGTGCTGTGTTAGGCATGAGCCCCAGAGGAGTCCAGCCTTCCTGTGCAATATCCTTGGTGAGGATTTTCCTTCCCTTCACTGTGTGCTGGATGAGGCTGACATGAGACCTGTGGAAGGCTTGGTGCCCCAGACTGACCAAGCCTCTCTGGACCTCGTGAAAGTACCGATGACTCAGGGGTCTTCCTGGGTCAGCAGCTGTAGTGTCACTCAGGTGGTCACAAGCTCTCGGGTTGAGGGTGCACAGATCTGGCAGGGAAGCTCCTGGGACCTTGTTGAGGATATCATACATGGGGAGCCCCACTCATATACCTGGACACCCTATTTTTAAGACACACCTGAGGCAGCCAAGTGGGCCTGTCTAGGACTCAAGTGAGGCTCGCTTTTGGTGTTTCTCCAGAACTTAGAAAAGAGCAGAGGTGGTATCTATTCAGATGTCAGGGGCAGGGCCCTGAAGAAAATGACACCATTGCTGAGATACAATACTGAACACACACAAGTTAGCAGAGGAGCAGTTTATCTTGTGCCAGAATTTGAAAAGTTTGCAGTCCACAGTAGTAGGCACCCAGGCAGCGCAGTGTGACAGAGGGTCCTGGCACACAGGAATCCCAGGGACATGGGAGGAAAGGGAGGGAAATGAAGTCTTCAGGCCCTGCACCTGGTGCTTTGTTTCCTCTGATCAGTCCCACCTCCTAATGGCACTTTTTGCACTCTTCAGTGGACCAGTCCCCCATGAGTACCAAGCCCAGGACCCAATCACCTCCCAAAGCCCATCTGAGGTGCCTGAGGCTTTGGGAACAGCTAGGTATAAGCCTACTCTGAGGGACCTGAGGGTGACCTGAAAGAGGGGCTCACAGCCCAGGAGATCAGCTGGCCTAGGGGTGGGGCAGAAGGTGTGCAGTGACACAGAGGCCACCCCAGGGCAATAGAGCCCTGCACTGAGTTCCTGGAGGAGGGTTCTAGGGACCTCAGATGCCCAGCCTGTGCTCACTCTGGTCTGTGAGCCTTGGGGGCTGCCCTGATCCCTCATCCACCTCACACCCTTGCCTTAGGTCTTTAAAGGTATTATCTTCTGCTGAGATTTTAGGAGGATGAAGAGCATAAAGAGAATATACATTAGTATAATGGTGTTCATTTCTACTATCTTATTCTGTGCTTCTTTCTCTCTTGCTTTCTCTAAGTAGGCTTGAAGGCTGTTCCTTATTTCTTCAGAAGTAAGTCACTTCACTCTTTCCTATCTTCCTTCCTTCCTTCCTTCCTTCCTTCCTTCCTTCCTTCCTTCCTCCCTTTTTCTAGTTCTGTGACAGATTCTGGCCCAGATTGGCCTCAAAACCACAGTGATTCTCTGGCACAGTGATTCTGGGTATCCCAGATCTGGGATGCTGGTATGCCATTTCCGAAGTTTAATTTTTTTACAGTTATGAGTGATATATCCAGATTCTTTCCTTTACTTACTGACCCTAGAAATCCTCCCATGAACTTTTGTATGCTAATTTCAGGTCTTTAAACTTTTTAACAAACTTTTTCTTTGGAAGAGTTTTAGCTTTTCAGGGAAAGGATGGAAATTTTCAACTGGTACAGCCCACAGCGTCTGGGGTGCTTCAGGCTTTCCCAGAGGGCGGAGGATCCCATCACCCACTCAGGAGTCCTCAGCGAGGGAGCTTCGTACTGACTCCTGGTTACTGAATTATTTATTCCTCTGGCTCTCCAGACTCCCTGCATTTATCCGTGCTCAGAAGTCCCCTGAGCCTTTGAGCTCCCCAGTTACAAGAGCTGATTGTAAGCTGCCTCTCCCCAGATCCTGGAAGCTGTGCTTTCTGGTGGCCTGAACCCTTCCAGTTCCCTCAGCAGAGCTCCTGTTTTTGTCCTAGATGCCTCACGTGGGATCCTGGATGAGATGACAAGTGACAGGTGATCTGCCAGGCCACGCTGGTCCTGGTTTCCTCCCTGTGTGGTCGCCTGCACTCTTTGCCTGGTGGTGTCACCGTGGTCCTGGTGTGGAAGGAGGCTTGTGGGCAAGGGGGGGGGGCGCGCGTGCCCGCCTGGACCGTGGACGCACAAGCGGACTCCACACAAGCCTGCAGCGCCCCAGCAGGCTCTGTCCCAAAGAACACAATGGCGTACAGCCCTGGACACTCGCCCTGGGCGCCCCTAACTCTTCTGTCACCCTTGGGTGCACCCACACTGGGAGCTTCCCGTCTTTCCTCCTAGAGCTGCCCCAAATCACAGGACCAGTGGGTCCTGCCTGCCCTGGAGCCAGGCTCTGATCCGCAGTGATGCAAGGTGTGGACGCTGGCGAGGGTGAAGCTGGGGCTACTGGGGGCACCGATTTCGGACCACCCCGCACCCACCCTGACAATGGCCCCTCCCCTAGAGGGGCGGTACCCCAATGCTTAGCACCCAGGTGGGTCTCTCAGGCTCCCCACAGGGCTCCCAGGATCCTCCTTGCCCTAAGGGAAAGTGCAGCCCCTAGCTTAGGAAGTCCTAGCTCCACCTCCTGCCTCCAGGACTAGGAGACACTGCACATCTGTCCCTCAGACAGGGACAGGGGAAGAGCCGCTAAACCAACGTGGGCTGGGTCCCAAGGATCCTGACCTGCTGGGCTGGGACCTATTACAAAACTCGAGTCCCCTCAAACCCATTTCGGCCCAGCTGACCTGAGGGTTGCTGCACACAGGAGAGGCACCAGAGGCTCTGGTGGGCAGCAGAGGGCAGAGGTCACCTTCTATGCTCCGACCTTAACTAGTCTGTGAAGGCCCTGGGGTGCCTTGGTGCCTCCAGGGACCCCTGCTTAGACTCTTGTGCTGGCGGAGAGGGTCAGGGGACACTGCTGGCTATGTTCCTGGCTGGCACCTGTGTGTCCATGCTGTTTCACTCTGCAGAGCTAACAGCCCTGGACCAGTATCGCATGCCTGGTCCACAGTGTCTCCCTGGGGCTGCTGACCCTCACCGGGCTCACCTTGTGTCAGTAGACACAGGTCACCTCCCCAGGAGCCAGGGTGAGCTTTGCAGACTGCTTCATTCCTTCCTCTGCATTGCACCTCATTTCTCCAACTTCTCTGTTTCCAGTTTTTTCAGCAGCTCCCGCCTGAGAACTGAAGTTCCACTTTTTATTAAAATTATTTTTCTACACTCAGTCATTATGTCCAGGAGTCCTGACTGGAGGTCCCAGAGTGGCTGTGCTTTGCTGCCAGGCTTTACTCCACCATTTTTAATCTTCTCCATATCAGCATTAGCGACGAGGTCAGGGACTCCCTGGTGGCAACATGTTCTGTACTTCCCCATGTCCCAGTGTCTGTGGCAGGCCAGCACAATGGTAAAGAGGCTTTAGAATTTGATGGTTCTGGGCTTGGTACCCTGACTTGGTATTTGGACAGGGTAACTACATCCTTACAGCTTTGTTTCTTTATCTGTCATGTGAAGATGACAGACAGACAAAACACAAAGGGTCAAGTTATGCATCATCTTTCACAATTAAGTGAGTTAAATAATGTGACTAAATTGTGAAACCCAAGGCTTTGCACCAAGTAAGCCAATGGGCAGTTCTGTTTTCTGCTGTTATTTACCAGTATGTTTTAAATTCAGTAAATCTGTTCTAACTCACTTAAGTCACCATTGCAGAGAGAAGCACTCATTTTTCCTTCTCAGTGAGAAATTTAGAGAGGTAACTTGAGCAGCCATCAAGGGGTTTGGGTCGCTTGCTCATCATCAGCTAAATGATCCATCAGATGAGGACCTGAGGGCTGCTTCTGCTGACTGAAACCCTCACTGGTAAAACTTGGGGCTGTTTCCTAAGGGTGCTGCCTCTCAGGAGACCTAGAGCTGACCTGTTGTTGGCACCACTCCTCACCTATGCCAGCATGGTTTTGTGATTAGCAGGTGGAGTCTCCATATTTGTGCATTTGTATCATTTACTCACAAATGTGTCTATCTCCCAATGATGCAATAAATGGAAATTATTAACGACTTCATCTGTGATCAGTGCTTTAATCCAGACACCAGCTCATTTATGCACCCTGTGTGATGTGAGGAGGTGAGCCTGGTCTGAACTCAGTTCATTGAGGATGCGACTTGGAAGGAAGAAGCTCCATCCCTGAACCCACCTTTCTGTCACAGTTTCCTGGCCACCATGACCTTAGCAGCTTTTCTCCCAGCCACACCCTCCTCCTTCCTACTTCTCCTTGGAGCCAGACAACCATGGGCTGAACTTCTGAAACTGTGGGCCAAAGCCATTGTGCCCTCCTTTAAGTGTGAAAGTCAGGTATTGTATCACTGTGATGATGCAGTGATTAAAACAGGGCAGGGTGTGGGGTTGGGTGAGCCCAGAGTGGACAAAGCAGCACACACAGCCTCCTCAGCAGGGTCAAGGAGGCTGGGGCGGTCCTTAGGCATAGAGAAATGGCCCCATCAGTACCTGTTCTGATGTTAGCACTGGAAGAGGGCCGCTTTGGAAGTTACTGGTCTCAGGGTTCTTATTTACTCTATCCATCCTCCCTCCCTACATGCAAAGAGGAAACAGAAACAAAAAATAAACAGAAAAGCCATTGTTCATTTTCTGATATTTGGTTCAGACTGCCTTGTAATACTTTCATTCTCTTGAATGGTTTTATACTATTTGGTTATGTTTGATATTATTGTATGTGAAGCTATGCTCAACTATTACAAAGAAAGAGATAATGGTAGCTACTGTTAATATCCGGTAGTCTTGTTGTAAAGTGCTGTGTTTCTTACATTGTTGTGTTCTGATCTGCTTTGTTCTGTCCTCTTTTGGTTTATTCTTAAAAAAAAAAAAAGAACCGCAGCAGGGCACAAAAACACCTGACATGTGTCTTGGTCTGTGGTGCTGTGCTCAATGGGCCACTGGACACACAGGCAGCACTGAGTACTAATGGCACTGAGCATGCTCAGGCCGGTGATGTAGAAACACATCCTCATAGGGAATGAGACCCGGTGAGAGATGATTGAAGTGAGGTAGAGGGGGAAGAGGAAGTTGTTCACAGAATCTCTATTGCAGACTCAGAAGATGAAGAAGGAGGCAGCTGTTAGATTAAAGACATAGACTGAGACTTTGTTTCTGCACATGTGGAAGCCCGGGAGTCAAGGCACAACTGTGTTTCAGTCCAACTAAGCTGATGATGAGGTCCACCAAGGTCATTTTCACATTGATTGACATAGCCAGAACACTTCCATTCACTGGTAAGTGCTCTGTCCTGAGGAAATTCAGAGGTTTTCCATTGTTGCTCATGAACACAAACGAATATTGAGCACTTTCTCTATGATCTCTGATTCCCAGACCAACCTTCCCAAATGGGAAGTACTGTCTTTGTGTTATAGGGGAAGAAAGGCCTGCAGAGATTAAGTAATTAGTGCTTTGGTGTCCTGGGACATAGTCTCAAACCCAGTTGTTCCCATCTCTGTGACATTCGGCTCTCCTTGCTACAATATAGGTCATCTACTGAGTGGGCAATAGGCTATAAACTAAGCATATACACTAACTCAACCAGTTCCTGTCAGTTGTTAATCACATCTACACAATGGGAGAGACTACTTCAGGATGGGATGTAACAGCACCTGATCTGTCATGAAGTTTTTCCTGAAGACAAAATTCAAGAAAACAGAGATACCACAGACTATGCTTGTGATTAGAACCATTTACGTGTATGGGAGCTGTGTTAGAGACTTGAATGGAATACAGCCTCTTGCTAAAACCACTTTTAGCAGGATGACTGATCTTGCTTTTAGCAAGATGACTGATCCTGGTGGGCTCAACATGGCTCAGTGTATCAGCCAGTAAATACAGGAGGACGTCTGTTTCCAAGGGGTCTAATGCTGCACATGACACACTGGGTTCATATGAGTTATTTAATGAGTGAATATATTCATGATGAACATAATGATAGTGGAATATTTGGATAAAAAGAAGAAGAAAATACAATTAAGATATTAAGCAGTCAGTTAAAATGATATGCCCAAAACTTCATTTAACACTATTACTTTTTTGATTTGTAGACTTAGGTGTGGTTTAAGGAAATGTGTCTGGGTGTCGGGTTGACAAAAGATTGTGATGTGTAATTGTGATGTCAACTTGAAAGAATTAGGAATCTAAATATTAAAAAATAGTTCTCTCTGACTCACCTTGTAAAACAAAATTGTCAGCAATTCATCTTGTCGATGAAGAGCTCTATGAAGACTTTCTGCCCTGCAGTTGCAACCCTTCTCCGAGGCCGTTGCCTGTTGAGGCCCAGCCTGGAGCTCCTGCCTGAGCACCCTCCCTGTGCTGTGCCGGCTCTGAGACAGCGGTCATTGGCATTCACCCTCGTGTGCCCCGTGAGGTCCCTGTGCACATAATCTTTCCCTTTCCACACCTCCGACAGAGCCACACAGGGCATTAGGACTGTCATAAGCACCTGATGTCTGTGAATCCACTGACACCAGGAGGAAAAGGCTGTGTGTCCAGCAGCAATGTGGCATCAGGTTCTGAATAACAGGGGGCAGTGATGTACAGTTACCAGTATTTAAAAATCATGGATGTGAGTTCTGTGACTGGCTTGCTTGCAGTGATGATCTACATACATAGTCCAGGGGTCACGTGACCAACACAGAGCCACTGGTATTTTTCTAAATAAAGTTTCATTTTTCTTTTCCATTTGGTTTGGGCATCTGATCAATATTGCGTAGGGCGTGGTTTCTCTCCCAGGAGGAAAAGCATGAGAACTATTCCTGTCCGACCTTGGGATGTGGAAACAGTGCTCGGGCCTGTGTGATTTTCGTGTGACAGGATTTCTCTGTGTGCACCAGCACAAAGGGACAAAAATATGAGGCATCTTTGCAGGGATGGAGACCTCAGTCTTGCTGTTAAATCTGCTGTTTACTTCAATTGGACATTGTTTTACACTGATTTACAAAATGAACAAAGGTATCAGTGCAAAAGGGTAATCAGAGCCAGGGCTAAAGGTACAACAAAAAAACTATACAGAAAAAATGGACCTATTTAATATTGAGTATATATATATATATATATATATATATATATATATAGTAAGGTAGTATACTACTAATTTCTCCTAGCTTATAAAGAGAAAGATTTATGCTACTGTTATTTGGATAATTAAATGCAGATATCTTGTACTCTTGAGTAGCTAATTTAAAAACAGCAGTACTAGCCATTTTCACCATCTGATTATCTTGTTTGGAAAATTTTTTTGTCTTTAAAATAAAATAAAAAATTTGAGACACTTAAACAAATTTCAAATGGTTTTCAGAAAAAAATTTTATCTTATATCATTATACATTCACAGGAAATTGCACAAGGTTTCCAGAATGTTTTCACATGTCCTGTGATGTTTCTCTTAATTGCATCATCTAACATAAATACAGGACAATATAAGATGCAGGAAATAAGAGAACAACGCAGAGAAATTATTCAGGTTTTATCTGTTTAATGTGCTCTTATTGGTGCATATGTGATGTTCTAGTCAATTTTAATAAAATGCAGCTGAACAACAGCACTGATTACACAAAATATAGCTCTAGTTTGTCTCTGTAAAGTTCCATGCCACTAACAATTGACAGTCACCATTTCTGTTGCAGAGACTCTCTGCTGAAAATCAAGTGCATCAAGGCCTCCACTTATGAACACTTGAGTCGAGCACTTTCACAGATCCTCCTCAAGACTCACTTTGTTGGATTTACAAATGAGTCTGACCTATGAACATCCTCCTGGAACAGAGCTCATTCCTAAGTTGAGCACCAGCTGTGTCTTAAGCTTCATATATCTGTAAAAATCATCAAAAAAATCCACTGTGACTGGGTGGGCTTCTTCCCAGAGGTGCCAGAAGGCTTAATACACACCAATCAATAGATGTAATCCATTATATAAACTGAAGCAAGAACAATACTCAAATGATCAACTCAACAGATGCAGAAAAATCTTCTGACAATATCCAACATCATGATAAAGATTCTGAAGAAACTGGATTAGAAACATCTTATCTCAATCTAATGAAAAGCCATTTATGACTAATTTACTATCATAATCATGTTAAACAAAAACACAATACTCTGAGAAATGAGGTGGAAAGTGACACCAGAAATAGTAAACATATTCCTGACCCTGGATAGGTACAAGTGATAGAGTGAAAATGGTCATACTTTCAAAATTAGTACACATATTTTTGATTTAAAACATTGTAAGCTCACTAGATGACAGTCTGTGTGGAGGTTGTTCTGTACTAAGTTAACAAAACTAGTGTCTGTATCAAATGTTACATTTTTCATTTTCTGTGGAAAAATATACAGTAAAGAAGCTTTGCAGTATATCTCTGGTTCAACAGGAAGCAAATGAGAATTTCTAAATGAAAACACAGACTCGGTTGATTGGAAAGCCCATATTTTTTTTTACCACATTCATATATCACTGAAATTAAAGTTTACTGTTTTCACTAGTTTTGGGGACAGAGTGTGAAAGAAAGAGAGAGGAAGAGAGAGAGAGAGGGAGAAGGAGACGAGAGAGAGAGAAAGGGAGAGAGAGGATATGCGGTGACTCTGGTCTACATTTGCTTAACTTCAGCGGCTTGCAGACAGTCAAAGACTCCCTGTGCTCACCACGCACGTGGTGTGTGACCAGATGGCTGAAATTTAGAAGACAGAGGTAACTGCAAGTCCTTTCAGAAAGTAAGTATTACCACGCAGATGCCCAATGAAAACCTAGCAATGCTGTCCTCCTTCCCTCTAGCTCTGACTGGCTTCTCCCCTAGCCAGAAAGCACAGACCTGGTCTCAGACTGCTGTGGGAAAATAGAGTCCACAGTAGCCAGGAGCTCAGGACAAAAAAGGAAATTTTATTAAAGTCATTGGTCCCCAGAGACTGAGGCACCAATTACAGAGGTTGTCTGTTTTATAAAGTGACAAGAAAAGTTGCAAAAAACTAAGTGAGCTTTAGCTGAGGCCCATGGTACAGTGGGAATCTTGTGGTGAGCCATAGTCATATGTAGCAAAGCTGTCTTTAGAACATTTATAGAAGTTTCAGTTCGATGCCAAATCCCATGATTTAGCTGAGCTCTGTGGCAGAGAATAGAATGGCTGCAACTTTATTGAACCTAATGTCTGTGCAGTTAGGTCAGGATTTCTGCTTTGAGATCCCTGCTCTGCACTCTGCCCATTTGAGTTAGAGCAGTCACTTGGCCTCTCAGCCTCAATTTCCTTGCCTACAACATGGGTAGAATAATAACAATTCATTCTTGATTTTTTAAGCATTGGAAGCCCAGGTAGGATCATACTTGCCTGCAATTTCAGTACTCCAGGAAGCTGAGGCAGGACTATCTCAAATTTGAGCCCATGTGGGTTACTTGGGGGAGAACATGTCTCAAAAGGAGGGCTTTGGACATAGCAAAGGTCTCAGTCTCCAGGTTGAAAACCAAAGAAACCAACAACTAATAATGACTGTAAGGCAGTTAGCACAGTGCCCTGCCATGTAAGCCAGCTACAGCTACAGGCTGTCTGCCAAGTGAGGTTTTGGGTTATTGAAGAAAAGGGAATCAGTGTACAGATTCCTAGGGAGACTACACAATGTTTATTAAGAGTAAACAACCGGGTACACAGCCCTGTACACTGCTAGCCCTGAGGAAGTGTTCAGCCTGACTGCATAGAAAGCCCCGCCCCTAGAGGAAAACTCAGGGTGCCTCTTATGACGTCATCATCACTCTGCCAATGAGCCTGGAGAGTTGAGGCCACATCTCCCTTTGTCGTGGTTATTTAGGTTCTGTGAGCAGACAGAGAGGCTGAGCAGAGGCTCTTGGTAGTAATTTCTCAGTGATGGACCTGAGTAAGCTGGTGCGTTCCCACCCTTTGCCCACTCCCTGTCCTGGGATTTCCGAACAAATCTGAAGGCAGAAATCGGCTTTGACAAAGAAAAAGGTAAAGCTCATGGGGTCACTGCTCCTAGGCCCAGACCCAGTTCCCAATAGCCATGCTATGGTCAAGGTCTGGGCCATCCCTAGGGAGAATGGGGAGACTTCAGTGCCCCAGTGCCCCGTGAAGTCATCTTATAGACCCTCCCCTCTTGAGCCCTGGCCCTCCCTCCCTGGCCTCAATGACTGGCTGTGACTCTGGGCCCCACCTCTGGGCTTGGCGTTCTACTCATGTCTCCCACACTGGACCTCCCTTAGCCCCACTGTCCAAAACCCTTGGTCCCTGCCCTGGCTGGAATGGTGAGGAAGCAGGGCACAGACAGATTCTGGAGACACGAAGGGAGAAATAGTGTACGTTTAGTCCCAGTCCCCTGGACACTGTCATTCTACCTCTCGCCTGGCCTTTGATCTTCACACATGGTCCCCTAAAATGTCTTTATTACCTTTCAGTTTCTCTGGTGGAGGAATGAATTTCCACATGGACCTGGCTGGGACCATGGGAAGGAGCGGAGAGAGGTGCCTGGTTCCCTTACTCCTGAACTGAGACACTGACAAGGTGAAAACTTTACCAGGGAGCTCAGTGTAGGGAACCATAGGAGAGCAGGTCTGAGTTGGTTTTCCCCAGTTTTCCAGCCTCCAGATAGACTTTAGAATTTCTAAGTTCTCCACTTCACATGTGAATTCCCTTTGACTCTGGTACCAAAGTGTCCTTTCCTCCAGCCTCTTCAGAGTGAGATCTACTTGCGCAGTATGAAACAGATTGCAGGAAACTCAGCTTCATGGCATAAGTCTTTCCCACATCAATTCCAGCTAGGAAGCTGAGTATTAACGGATTAATACAAGGTCTTGAATTTTTTTCCAGGTAGAGTCTTGCTCTGTAGCCTAAGTAGAACTCCATTCATAGTCCTCCTGCCTCAGCCTCCCAAGTCCTGGCATGCACCCCCATGCCCAGCTACTTTCTGAAATACCTGATCTTCTTGATTCTCTTGAGAAAATTGAGATCTATTAATGTACTTAAGGATGACATTTGCATAAATGTGTATGACAGTAATTGATTTATTTCTCAAATGATGCTTAGCTTGGGTTTTCTTGGTTCTCAAGTTCTGTAGAGCTGTGTCTTCAAGGCTTCTGCCATTAGGATACGTGTTATGAGTTCAAGAAATGCCAGTGTTACTCTAGCAAATGGGTAAGATAGTGCCCAGATGTCTGGTTCTGAAACACCCAGTGTACAGTTCCCACCTATTTAGTGTTTCCATTTCCACCTCGGCTTATGAATTTGCTGCCTGGGTAATGCTGATTCATGGCAAACCTGTGAGTTAGAAGACTGAATTTACCTTCCAACGGTGCTTCTCCTGGGTGTGTCATGTGTGTGTGTGTGGTACTGGAGTTTTGACTCCAAGGCCTTGGGTGAGTCCAGGGCCTTGGCAGGCTGGAAAGTGCTCCATCACTGAGCTACACTTCAGCCCATTGATTGCCTTTTATTGATTGATTGATTGATTGATTGATTGATTTTACTACCAAAGATGAAGTCCAGGGAACACTGATCTAAATCCTCAGATGTTTAGAATATTTTCTTTCTATTCATGTTTTAGTGACAGCTGTTTCATTATAACAATTTGTCCATTTGTGGGTGACATACAGCAGATGACGTGCACTCCAGCATTCTGTAAAAACTCAGCAGGAAGATGTGAATACAGGGTACTTTCATTTTCATGAGCATCACTGCTTTTCCTTTCTATAGATTCAAGTTAAGAACAGTCTTGATGATGTTGCAGTAGTGGAAAGGAAGAAAAAGATTAAAAGTATCAGTCACCTGAGACACACACAAGGCGATTGTCACTCACCTGTGAAAGTGAGTCTTGGGTGGCCAGGATGCTGGGAATAAGGGGTCAAATGGCAGTGGAGGGTTAAGGTTTAGATGAGCAAAGTGTCAGTTACTGGTGAAGAATTCTGCATCAGGGATCTGTGGGTGTTATAGCTCAGTGGTTGGGTGCTTGACAAGGTCGTGTTTAGCCCTCAATATGATATCCAGCTCTGAAAAATAAAAAGAAAAACAAAATATAACAGGAAGGGATGGAAGGACAGAGGGAGGGAGAGAGAGAGGAGAGAAAAGAGAATAAAAGAGACAAGAGAAAGAGTGATGAGGGGGAGGAAGTGAGAGACAGAGATACAGAGAGACACAGAGAGAGTAAATGTATTTGAACTTGTGAAACTCAAATCAGATGCTTTTATTCCAGTTCACGAGGGCCTAGTGGAAACATTCTGTAAAAGGTAGTTGCTATTTGAGATACTGAGGCAGGAAAGCCAGGCAAGTGAGGCCAGCTCCTCAACAACGTCTCTCTGAAAGGCCCCCAAGATATGTGAGGGGAGCCCCAGCTACCAGGATTTAAGAGATGTTTTCAGTCCTCTTTGCCAACCTCAGGCAAATCACTTCCTCCCCTGGGCCTCAGTGTCTTTCAGCATTGATTTTTCAGCTGCTGCCCTTGAGCCCAGTGATCCCTTACTAGGGAGTCTGGTATTGAACATGAAGATGAGGGTCAGGGTCAGTGCAGCACAGAGCGGCTCTCTGGAGGATCAGAGCCTCCTTCAGTTCTGCCCTGGACAGTCATTTGCTGCTGCAGGAAGAGCAAGGTCATGGGAGTGCAGAAGGAGGCTGTCAGCACACAGAAACACACATCTCTTGTATGTTTCTTGCTGTGCGCTTTAGAGCTCTGAAATGTCCTGCTGCCTGGAGCCTGGGCTAGCGTCCTCCACACTCCCAGCGTCTCCCAGCATGTGTGACTGTCTCCTGACCACAGCAACCCTGCCCTACCTGCTGTGCCTCTTTGTGGCTATGGCACTAAGGCCTCTTCTTTCCCTTTAACCTGCTTTCTTCTGTGCAGGCTCACAAAGACTATATGTTGCTCGTGCACTACCTCTGCTCTTGACATCGTGTCCCCTGGTCATGTCCATTCCCAAAAGCCACTCTCCCTGGTGGCATCACTTCAGGTTTGTACCTTTCCCCTTTTTGCCTGCTGTCTTCCCCTGTGCTCACTCCATCCTCCTTCCCAAAGAATTATGCCTTCTACAGAGGCTCTTTTCTTCTCTCCTGGGGCTTGGTCCCTGGAGCCCTGTGTTCTCCCTGGGGACTGGGATGGGGAGATCACAGTGAGGCTTTTCCTTGAGGTCTCGGGAATGGAATTTTGTCAGAGTCAGCTTGGCTCACCTTGTCCCTGTGTGACTCTTTCAGGAAGTTGAATCACTGCCTCGTATCTTTCTCTCTAAACAGAACTCTGACTCTGCCTGTGGCTCCAATCATGGCTGAACTCCAATGAATGTCTCCGCCTTGGGCAGCAGTTCTGAGACCGAGTGGTCAGGGCAGGATAATGCATATGATACTCTCTCCCAGTCAGCCACATGCACCCTTCTGTTAGTTTCATTGTTGCTCATTCAAAATACTCAACAGCCCGAATTTAAGAGAGAAAAGGTTTATGTCAGGTCACGGAATGTAGAGGTTTCAGTCCCCAGCCAGCTTTCTCCATGGCAAGATGGAAGGGCAGAGGTGCATCACAGAGGACAGTCCATGGCATGGCAGCCAGGAAGGCATGAAGCAGCAAGCAGGGGTAGTAACCAGAGCAGGCCCACCAGTTTAGGATTTAAGGTCAGGGTTACATTTCATGTTAGTGTTAGTGTTAGGTTTAGGGTTAGGTTCAGCTTTAGAATTGGAATTAGGCTCGGAGATATTGCTGGGAGTAGTATCAAGACTAGAAGTAGGACTAGGACTGGGTTCCCACTAAGGTTGGCTTTAAGGTTAGTTTTAGGTTCAGGGTTAGGATTAGAGCCAGGGTTTGTGCTCTGACTTGGTCTATAATTAATGTTAGTTTTAGGATTAGTGTTAGATTTAGTTAGTGTTATAATTAGGGAGAAAGATTAGGTTAAGGTTATGGTTAGGTTCATGGTAAGGGTTACATTTAGGGTGATGTCTGTGTCTAGAGCTAGGACATGGGGCTATGTTATGGGTAATTCTAAGTTAAAATATGGCTATGGTTTGTATTAAATTTGTGACTTTGGATTATAGTTATCGTTGGGGAAGGTCTAGCACCAAACTTTTAGTATTCTATGTCTAGGGTTAAAAGTAGGGTTTGGGGTAGGGCTAGTGGTAGAGTTATGCATAGTTTTATGGTAATGCTTGGTTTATGGAGCACATTTGAGCTACAACTCTGTTTAGTTTTGAGGTTATATCTAAGGTCAGTGTCAGGGTTAGGTTAAAGTTTTGAGTTGAATTAGGTTTGCGTTAGGGTTAGTGTTAGTTTAGGGTTATAATTTCACAGGCTAATGATAGGAGTAGGTCTAAGCTGCTCACAGGGTACAGGTTAGGGTTAGGCCTTGGTTGGCTAGGACAAGGTCTATAATTTAGGTCTAGGTCTATGTTTAAGGCTAGTTTACCACCTGTTTTAGGGTTTTGGTTAGTGTCGATTTTAAAGTGCCCCAGGGTCATTTTTAAGACTATCAGGTACTGTAAACATCGTCTAGGGTTAGACTTAGGTTAATACTAAGTATAGGGATAGGGCTAGAGATTGAGCTAGCTCTGTGTTTCCAACAGTTTTAAAATTAGGAATTAATTCTATGTTTAGTGACATGATTGGGCTAGGAATGGAGTTTAGCTAAGATTCCAAAATTTTCAGTGTTGGTTTTGTTTTATTTAAGATGCTACCAGGTCTAGGTTCAGGGTTTATTTAGTGTTTGTTTTAGGTTGGGTCTAGGTTCAGGTAATGCTAATGCTTAACGTAGGATAGAGTTAGAGGTGTGGTTAGGGTCTTGGTTAGGTTTAGGTCAAGTCTCCTACCATATTTAGCATTAATATAACATGTCCAGCCAGGTTAGTGTTAGATTACAAGTAAAGTTACAGCTAGTCCTATGTGTACCTGATACCTCCATCTACCACTAGAATTCCCCTCGGGTTCTTTTGGAGTTCATTTTAGGGTTTGCGTTGGGTAAGGTACTGGGCTACAGCTGTATTTAGGTGTAGGGCTACTGCTAGGTCTTAGGATACCTATAGGGATAACTTTCTATTGATATTAAAGTTAGGATTAGAGTCAATCTACGGTAATGTCAGGATAAATTCTAGGATTAGGGTTAGGTATAGGGTCATAGAAAGGGCTAGGTCTAGAGTAGGGCTAAGGTAGGATGAAAGATAGGACTGGGACTAATTTTTCACTGCAGTTAATGTTAGAGTTAGTAAGAATGTAACATTTTAAGTTTCCACGAATGTGAGGGTTAGGTTTAGGGAGAAGGGTGAGACCATTGGGTAGGGTTACGGCTGATATGCAATGAGATTTAGTGTTAGGGCTTGTTTTTTGAGGTAGAATTAGTGTTAGGTTTAAGTTTATCCCGGGTTTTCAATTTGGGTCAAAATTAGGACAAGTTCTAGTACTAGGTTTAGGGTTGGGTTACAATTAGGGTTCTATCTCCTCCAAAGTTAAAGTTAACATTAAATTTCAGATTAGACTTAATGTTGTTTGTTTTTATTTTTCCAACAGACTTAGTGTTAGGTTTACCCTGGCATTCTAGCAAGGTGTTGGGGATAGGTTTAGGTCTGTTACAGATTTAGGGATAGGTCTACTGTTATGGTTTGGTTTAAAGTTAGTGTTATCCTGAAGGTAAGCCTAATGAAGCTGTAGATCTAGGGTTCCAACTGAATTAGGGTTACGGGTTTATTTAGGGATAGTTTTAGGAGTCCACTACAGTAATCTTTATGTTTAGTTTAAGGATGCCTTTATACCTAAGTGTATGGCTAGGCCAAAGGCTAATTTTAAGGCTTGAGCTAAAATTACAGTCAGTGTTCTACCAGGATTAGGGGTAGGCAATGTATAGGATTTGCCAAGGGCTTGTTCTAGGACTAGTGCTATGTTTGACTTCTTCTCAGTGTCAGATTTAGAATTAGGATTAACTTTACAGTTAGGTTTAGGGTTAGGTTTCTACCAGGCTTATGGTTAGGGATTACTTAGTGTTAGCCAAGACTAGTTCTAGGGATAGTGTTTAACTAGAGTTATGGTTAAGGTTATGAATATTGTCGTGGTTATGCTTATGGTTATGGTGATTGTTTTGTTTGAAGTTGCACTAGGGATTGGTTAAGCATTATCATTAGGGTTAGGATTAAGGTTATGTTTAGTGTTACTACTAGGATTAGGGCTAAGTCTAGTTTGAGTTCTAGGATTAGGGTCAGACTTAATGTTTTCCCATGTTATGCTTAGGCTGGTTTACATGTTTCATTTAGGACTGAGGCTCAGAGCAGGTATAGTTCTAGGGGTAATATTACCATTTCCAGAGGGTTACTGTTACTGTTTAGATTAGGTTTAAAGTTGCACTTATAACTAGGGATTAAAACTATTCCTAGCACTAATGCTTGAGGTAAATCTAGAGTTCCCCCAGATTTAGATTTATGGTTGGTATTTCTGTTAGGTCTTGATGAGGGTTTACTTAGATTTAGAGTTATATTAAAGTTATTTTTACATTTCCTTGTAGAATTTTGAGTTGCTAGGAATGCAATATTTTTAGTGGTTGGAAATGTTTAGTGTTTAATTTAGGTTTCCACCTGTTTTCCTGCTAGGATTATTTTAGGTATAGGATTAAGAAGGCTCACAGCAAGTTAGGTTTTAGGATTAGTTTTCACATTAGTGTTAGGGATAGTTTTAAAGTTATATTTAGTGATAGATCCAGGGCAAGTGATATTGCCTAGGGTCTGTCCACAGTAGGACTAAGGTTTAGAATTCCAGCATGGTTAGGGTTAGGTTTAAAGTTAATGTAAATAGATAAGACAGAGATAGGGTAATGCAACTTTTATGTTCAGTGCTAGGGTAGTTTAGGTTGATAACTAATGTTGCTATTTGGGGAATAGAGTTTGGTTTAAAGTTAGGGCCAGGGCTAGGGTTCTACCTTGCTTTAGTGTTAGGTTAGGGTTATGGTGAAATTTAGGATTATTGCTAGTGTTTTAATTCCACTTAGTTATTTTTCTCATTGCAGAGACAAAATACCCATTCCTCAAGTTAAGGAGGAAAGGTTTATTGTAGCTTACAGTTCATGGAAGTTTGGTTTTGTAGTCTTCAGGCACCTCATTGGGGCAGCATTGTAATGGCATATGGTAGAGGAGAAATTTTATGCGGTAGCAAAGACAGGTATCAAGCACAGTGAGCCTCCGTTTCCCTTTATATTACATCTTGGCTACAAGCCTATTACTTGACGCCGCTCATGACCATCGAGAGGGATCTCTCTTTTCAGCAAATCCTTCCAGCCACACCCAGAGCCATATTAACTCAATTAGGTGCTTAATTTAGTACTCCACACCAATGATCCAGCTGTCACTGAAAAGCCTCACCTATGAGCACAGGAGGCTATGAGTGACATCCAGAAATAAGGTAAAGGCATCCACCATGCTTAGGGCTAGGGTTAGGTTTATATTTCAGGACAGGCATAGGGTTAGGGTTAGAGTTAATGCTAGGGCCAGGGTTAATGATAAGGCTAGGACTAGAGCTAGAACAATGGCTAAATATTTGGCTAGGGTTAAGGTTTGTGTTAGCTTTTTGTTAGGTTTATGTTTCCACTACAGTTAGTTAGTTAGTTAGTTAGTTAGTTCGATGTTCTTTATTTTACATGTATTTTGCACACTGAGAATAAGTTTAGTTCACTGCAAAATCTTTCTGAGTTCTCACAAGAATCCATGTGAAGGGATTTGGACACTCTTCTGAGCTTGTAGCCTAGACTTCATAATTAGCACATCACAAGAACTGCCCCAGCTAGTCTTTAATGCCTTATTGGGATTTTTAATTTCATGGAATTTTGTATTTAATCTCCAACTGTCTTAGGCAGCTGTTGCCACATCCTACCCTGCTGCCTCCTCTCTTCCTGAGAGACACATCCTCATGTACATACTTTCTGCTCAAGGGGGTTGTAGGCTCTGTTTATTGGGATCATGTGCTCTCTGACTCTGTTGGGTGAGTTGTAGCTCACTGGATGTGTTGATGAAAAAAGACAATGAGAAAAGTGATTTTTGAGCTGTATGTTCAGTGGGATAAGGAAAATAACTTTATTGTTAGGCTGGGAGTGTGGAGCTCAAATATGTGGGACAGATCAGATTCCATGCTTCTTTTGGTGAAGACAATATGGCAAAGAAAAATGTCTGATAAATTCTTGTGAGCCTGGGAGTCACAACCTTAGCAAGCTCTCATTTACTGATCTGTACTCAGAGCAGAACTGGAGTCTTGCTTTTAGAAGAGAAATGTCAAGTTTTTCAGAAGATTTTGCAGATTGTCTTTTTTTTTTCTTCAGAAAATTCAATGTGGCTGACTTTATTCTGAAAAGTTTAGATATTTTTTTCTGTTATTAGTGATTGAACTGTGGACCGTGCACTTACCAAGCAGGCAATTATGCCACTGAGGTAATCCCCGGCCCATTAATCTGGAAAGTTTAATACAGCTGTCTATCTCAACCATACTTACCTAAAGTAAGTGTAGCCAGTCGAACTGAAAAAATAGCCTTTCATTTTGGTTTTAATTGGTCTGCAAGAGTTCCTTCTTTCCAGGTTTTAAAGAGCAGAACACTTGTTCTCCAGGACATGTAGTCTTTTCCCATAGAGTTGGATAGTCTGTAGTAGTTGGCCTAAATGAACAAGATTTTGTAAGAACTTTGTGGTCTCTGAGTGTACTATTATATCAGAAGATAGAAATGGTCTCCCTCATAACATTTCAAACAGGCTTATATGTTTTGGGATTTAGACCTTCTTGAGGTCTATTGAAAGTGGTCAGAGACAAGATTCAGGTGTTTCCTGGCAATGTTTTGTTAGAGTTCTTTTCAGGATTTGGTTGGCTCTTTCGAAATTTCCAAAAGAACTAAGGACTCTATGTAGATTGGAGATGGTAGTTTATGCCAACATCCTTAGGTTGCCTCTGAGTATTTGAGAGCTAAAAGAATGCCCATTGTCACTCTGAAGGGTCTGGGAAGTCCAAACTATGGAATGCTTGCTTTAGAGAGGAACCTGACCACCTCAATAGCCTTTTCTGAATGTGTAGAGAAGGCTTCAGTCCAACCTGTTATGTGTGTATTAGGACCAATATTTATCCTAATCCCTTACATCATGGAATGTGTGTAAAGTGTAATTGCCAGTCCTTCCTGTTTCCTCTCTCTCCTCTGCACATGTTCTAAGAAAGCAGAGGTTTGGTCTTGCAAGGGTTCTTTTAGGTACTGAGTAGACAAGCTTTGCAGAACTGTCAAGTGGTTGCTGCTTGTGCATTTACTGTAAATATTTGAATGACATTTCCTCTGTAGCATCTCTTCTGTTAGGGTAGCAGCAGAAAAGCATATTTGGAGTCTGTATACATGTTTAGTCTTTTCCCTTTTTCTTAACCCAAATAAGAGCTACAAAGCCTGGATTTGGAACAGACATCTTGGAGAATGATACTTCTCTTAGTGAACTACATTTCCTCAGAGTCTTCGAAGGGTAGGTCATGGATGTGCTGCCTACTTGCTTAGGTCTGAGAGACCACTTGTTCACAAGACAGCTCAGTTCTAGTCCTGAGACATCAAAGAGGAATGACCATGTGAGATTTATTCTTTATAACAACCTCAGGTATGGCTAAGAGTACTACTTGGTAAGCTGTTTCTTTGTTAATCACAGGTAACCTTTCACCTCAAGAATAGGCCTTAACTCCTACAGAACCAGGACTACTAGTCTGGCCCCCAAGTCAGTTTTTCATTTTCACTTGTTTGCACAGCTGTAGCTGCTACTCTTTTCAGACAAGTTTCCCTGCAGGAACCAACCCATCATTTTTTGGAAACTGTGCTAGTGGGCAGAGTGTTCGTCCTAGCTTTTGGGTTAGGAGACTCAAAGACATTCATTTCTTGTCTGACATATGCAGTAAAATGGATTTTCCTGGAAAAATGCAGTCTTAGTAAAGGGATGTTTTATTTCTCTAAAAGCATTGTCAGTGAATTCTAAGGGAACAGGCTCAGGTCCTTTGGCAGCTTTATATAAAGATTTTACTATTAGTTCAAACTTAGAAATCCAGATGTAGCAGAAGTCAGACCTTTCTAGGAGGAGCAAGGGTGTTGTTTGGTGGTAGAGTGCCTGAGAGTACAGCTCGCCTGAGTTTGGTGTCTAGACAGCTGTTGTTCCTCAGGCATAAGAATGTATCTTAAATATTGAACTTTTTGATGGGGTATCTGAGCCATTTCCTTTGAGACTTTATATCCTTTCTTAGCTAGAAAACCAAAAGTCTCTACACAATTATGTTTGTATGACTTCAAACTTGAGCTGCAGATTTGAATGTCATGCGCATAATGCAGAATGTTTCTCTGATTAAGCTCCTGGTTTCTTAAGCCTTTTTCACAATGCCTGATCAAAAAGGTGAGGGCTATCTCTAAACACTTGTGGGAAAAGTACCCAAGCATGCTGCTATTTTCTTTAAAATTGTTTTTTTTACTCAAAGTCAAAAAGATCCTGGTGGAGGCAAATTAAAAAAAATGCTTTTGAGTTGTAAGGCTGAGAACAAATGTGAGTGTCCTGCAACTTGGGAGAGAATTACATATGGCTTAACTTCAGAGGGTGCATTGAGATTACAGCCTCATTAATGAAAGAGATATTTTACCATGCTGTATCCTCCTGGGGGCTTTAATAAAGGGAAAATTGGAGAATTGCAAGGGAACTGACCATGTCACCAAAAGCCATGTTTGAAAAATCACTCTATGGCTGGAGGGAAGCATATGCATGACTCTTCATTGATTGGGTATTGCTTTTAGTTAGGAAATTGGCTGAGATTTTCCTAGTTTTCTACCTACTGGAATAGCTGCATTTTCCCCTTGAGGCATTCTCGGATACTCTGCAGTAGGACTCACCCATTGGCTAATAGGTTTGGAGAGACCTGGTGTAATCCCAATAGGTAAAATCCATTTTGGCCTTTGCTGTGATTTGTGTATTACTCTCATCGTTTAAATAAATTTCTTCCTAGAAAGGGAGTAGGACAGTGGGGGACAATGAAAAACACTTGGTTAAACATTTGGTGTTCAAACTGACATGTCAGAGCTGGAATAAAGCAGCTGTGACTAGAGGTTCCCTCAACCACAATTCAGGCTATAGATCTAGAAGGGTATTTTCCAGAGAAAAAATATTTTGTCCTCCTCTGTATCAATGAGTAATTGTACTACCTCACCTATGACATCTAGTGCTATTCAGGTCTCCTCACAGGAGATGGTGATGTCTTTGGACAGGAGTGTTGCAGCTTCTCCCAGACCTTCAGCGTTTATCAGAGTGGGAAGCAAAGTTTTTAGCTGGCTTAGCCCCTCTCTGGAGCATGGACAGGTGACCCTCCACTGCCATAAGATGCTTGGAGCATTTCCCAGGAGCTGGCCTGTTGCAGTCCAGTGCCCAGTGTCCTCTCTTCTTGCAGATTATACAGGAACTCTTTCCTGAATTGTCCTTAGGGTTTCCCTTAGATGTTTTAGGTTCATTTCATACTTAGCTAATTGTGACAGCTATAATTCTGGCCTCTCTCTTTTCACCCTCATCTAATGTCCTGACTGTTGAACATAAATACTCATGTCTAACAATTGAATCATAAGCATAATGGGACCTCATCGGAAATACTTGTGATTTTGCAGAATATGCTGACTGGCAAATAAATTGATGTCTGACCAATACCTGTCATTTTTTGGAGAATGGGTATGTGTTTGTATATTTATAAAAGCCTTCTTCTAGTCAGCCATGGAAGACAGCTGGACTTTCCTCATTGTCCCATATTTCCCTGTTCACTTTACATTGGTTAGTAGGTTTCTTAATGTACCTTTTTATTCCCATGGTAAAAGCAACTATCATGTCAGATATCAGTTTTAGACCTCACTAGTATATTCCCAGTGAAGGGAGAAGAGCTTCTCCAGGTGATATCCTTCCCTTCCTGAATCATATTGTTTCTGTGCAGAGTTCTTAGCCTATTATAGGATTCTTTGTCTTTCACCTTTCATATTGGATATCTTTCCAAATGGGTCAAATGTGAGGATCAAACTTTGAAACTCATCTGCAATCTTGATTGGGTATTTTGAAAGTTGACCTACTAATGCAGAAACTTGTTTGAGGAAATGGGTGGGTTTTCCCCTCATCTTGGTCCACCTAGTGTGCCCAGTGTGCATACAAATAAATTAGATGAATTCATAAAAAAAAGAAAGAAAGTCAACCTAGCTCTTATTTGCATTGTTGGATTCCTGCAACTAAAAAAAAGCCCTGGATTCAAGTAGCCAACTCTGCAGGCAGAGCAGGACAAGTTGTGAGTCAGAAGAATGAGAAGGACATTTGGAATATAAGCTATGGGCCTTAGAGCTGTATGTGAACATCTGGTGATGTCTAAGAGTGGGTCCATCCTGCAGGGTGCACAGCTGTGTGAGGAATATGAGTGAGGGAACTGAGGATACTGAATTTCTCTGAGACACTAGATTTTCATGGAGTTCCTGAATCACTTGAAAGGTACAGGACTGCTTTATAGACCTGAAGATTATGAGGAGGCATTCAAGGACACCTTCCTGCATGGTTATCTTCATTAAATAGATGAGAAACAGGTGGGGATCTGAGAACAGCACCATCAGGAGTCACTCTACATACCACAGTTCCTGGGGTTTTCCTGAGATAAGTTTCAGTTGTAGCATCAGGTTGTTTATTTGTGTTCATTCTGTCTTCCTGATGTGGGAACTCAATGCAATAAATTTTCCTCTGAGGACTGCTTTCATTGCATCCCACAAAATCCGGTAAGTTGTGTCTATATTTTCATTTACTTGTAAATATTGTTTAATTTCTTCTTTAATTTCCTCTGTGACCCACTGATTGCTCAAGAGTGTATTATTCAGTTTCCATGTGTTTGTAGGTTTT
>PVJX010015241.1:0-43013 GCA_004027295.1 Dolichotis patagonum
TTGTAATAGCCAGATCTTGGAAACAACCTAAGTGCCCATCAACTGAGGAATGGATAAAAAAGTTGTGGCATTTTTATACAATGGAGTACTACTCAGCTATAAAGAATGATCACATCGAGATATTTATAAATAAATGGACACGACTTGAGACCATTCTCTTAAGTGAAATAAACCAAACTCACAAGGGTAAATACCATAGTCTCCCTAGTATGAGATTTGATAAGAGTATATAAGACTTTATGTTAAGCAGGAGTCCCCATCTCATAGCTTTGAAATCTTTCAAAGTTTTCAATCATCAGTTGGAATTGTTTTATCCTGTTTTGTTTGACTATATCATGTGTGATGATATGAACAGCTGTTTTGAAGAAAACAAAACTTTATGACAGCTATTGCTGATTTAATATCATCCTTCTTAGAAGTCCTACCATGTGTTTTTTGTTGTACTACCGTTGGTTCTATCTATCACATTGTGTCTTATAGGAATATGAATAATTGTGATAGTGTAAACAAATTTTTTTTATTCAAAATGAGATATTATAGTACCCATTGATCATTTTCTGTTATTCGGTTCAGAAAGCCCCATAATTCTTTCACTCTATGCATGGCTTTATACTATTGTATTATGTTTGACATTATTGTATTTGAAACTATGCTCAACTATAGCAGAGTAAGAGATATGGTGTTAGCTACTGTTGATGTCCAGTTGTCTTAATGTAAAGTACTGTGTTGCCTATGTTGTCCTGTTTTGATCTGCTCTGTACTGCCCCCTTTTGTTTTATTCTCTTTCAAATAAAAAAAAAAAGAAAAAAAAAGAAGCAACCATTTTACTATGGAGATGAGGGAAAAAACAATCCCTTTGTGTTTATTTTCAAGCCATTTTCCTGGATTTTTTTTCTAGATGTGCTTCACAATGCTGTAACGTGGTTTATAATAACATTCGTCTTGTTTGACTATATTATTTGTAGTAGAAAGTCATAGAATTGATCCTCAATTATACCGAAGAAGAGAGATTCTTAGAGCGTTTGTGACAGAGACAGTACAAATGAAGGATGGGGGAGGATCAAAACATGAATTATGAAGGCAAACTGTTAGCTTCAGCCATTAATTTTCAGGAAGTCTTCCAGAAAACAATGCAGGCCCTGTTTGAACAATTTGTAGGAAAAAAGCATTAGCAGAATGTAAACTCTGCTCTACAACAAAATTTTATAATAATAAAAAGCAGCACATTAAATATAAAAGAAAACAATACAGTTGGGATATTTGTAACATGATTTATGTTAAAATCCATAGGACTTTAAAAACAATAACGACAAATAAACATTATAACAATGGAATATGAGCTATTACCTCAGTACTCCACTCTTCTTCCCATTATAAAAAATAATGTTAAATATAACTTGCATGGAAAATGTTCTAGTTAATTTTTGTGTCACTGTGATAAAATATTTAAGAAAATAAAAATTTAAGAAAGTTTTACTTTCATTCACTGTAGACCTGCAGCAAAGCAGAAGCATCATCGCAGAAGGATATGGTTAAAAATAATTGCATATCTCCAAGAGACACAGACAGTCAGGGATGAAGATGACAGAGAGTGGAGAGGACCGTTAGGGACAAGACACAATTTCAAATGTCGTGCTTCCACAACACGCACCCTTCAGCTAGGTCCAACCTCCCAATTTTCCCTTACCTCTCAATTACCAATCTATCAATGCATTGATTCATTGATGAAGTCAGAGCTCCCTGACCCAGTCACGTTCTAATGGTCCCACATCTGAACACGTGAGCCTTGTTGAAGTATTTCACATGTAAACAAATCAGGAGCTAGCACTGAAAGAAGCTTAATGTCTTCTAAAACAGGAAGCAAAACAAAGCAGTGCCCTTCCAAATGTGGCTAATCTAAGTTTAATGATACTGTAAAGCATTTTATACTAGGATACAACACAGGCAACCTACATTAACCCATGTACACATTTGTCATAAATGATGTAAACATCAGGAATGAAAAAGATAAGTACATTTCAGTTACAGATATTTTGTCTTTTAGTTTGGTATCATATACTTATCTCTATGATATAATTAAAATGCTTTCTTTTGGATAGAAATATAAGTTGAAATATTCACCTGTGCATCTTTGCATACAGATTACATTTATTATTATATAGGAAAACGTTTCTCCATGGGTCTATTGTCCTTGATTAGGTTGTGTGTCTATCTTATGAGTCTGCTTCTAGAATATATCCTTTGAGGAAATTTAAGTAGAGGAATCTAATCTAGTCCTTTCTGTCTGAGCTTTCCTAGTCCTTTCTAGTCTGAGCTGTATCAAAAGATTTCTGTTTGATTTTTGGACACTGAATCTGTGTATATTCGGAGTACATATAAAGGAGAACTATCTGTCCAAATGAGCTTTCTGTCCCCTTTTACTTATACTGCCAACAAGTGAAAGGGGACAGAAAGCTCCTTTGGACAGGTAATTGTACATGTTTTTACTGCAGCCCTAAAAGGGTGGCCTTCACCAGAGGAAGTTCAGATTCTGATTTACACCTTATATTTAGATCAGCAAAGTGTCTTGTGGCAAAAACGTTAGTTTAGAATGCTTTTTCAGGTGTCTGCCATAATTGTTTCGCCAGAAACTTGGTCTTTCCCATCTTATAGGCTTCAGTATTCCTCTGATGGCTTTATTAAACAGATTTGCAAATTCAACTTTTCTAGTTTTCTTCTAGGTTACACAAGCTAGTGACATCTGTCTTTATAGAAGTACCACTAAATTTGTTTCTAAAGTGTAAAACAGAGACAACTCTCCATGGAATTTGGTAACTGATACAAATGTTACAATAGTCCTTCAGTGTTTTACAATGAAAACTGCCGTAAAACCCATGCTGACTGCCTTGACTCCAGAGGAAGGGTTATCATCTACTCCTATTTTCTAGAGTTTGTGAGGTTCTCAAGTTATTGGACTTGTAGTTCTACAGTCAAATATGTTCCTGGAAAATTGACATGGATTGATCAACCCAATATACATTCACTTTCAATGGTGAATATTCACAACTCCTAATAGAATGGGCTCTATTGTCCTGTTTTATGTCAATATCATATTCCAGAGCAACAAAGTAGTAACCTAGGACGTTCTTATTAGTATTTATAAAATGCTCACAAAAATTCAACCCGAGAAATGTTTTTTCCAATGGACATTGAGTACTAGTTGAAAGCAAATCTTTACTTTCTTTTTATAAATTTTGTTTACTGTCAGGTACCCTGGTGGATTAACTAATGAGCAACTGAACTGAATCAGCATGGGGCTCAGTGTGAAAGACCGATTTGAGGATACTGTTACCAATAGCATAAAAGGAGAACTGGAGGAGAAGATGGCACACTGCTGATTCTCCTGGAGAAGCTTGTAATGCTAGTTTTTTTGATATGCATTCATCTGTTCTCATCATTGGAGGCGCTCAGGTCCTTGCTGTCAATGAAGACGGCCGTGGTTCTCTGGGAGAGCTCTGCTCCCTACCTTGAGCATCCCTTCCTGGCTCCAGTGCAGATTCCTCAGCCTGCTGGCACAGAGCCTTCATCCCACTGATGCAACCTCTGTAGTTCCACCTCTGCCCTTTGGGCTTTCCCAGTGTACGTCCTTGACACAGACTTGAATGAGACATCGCTGTGGGCTCCGGGCCTCCCGTTGGGTTTGCGGAGGGTGTTCCTGTGAGCTGTAGGTCTTTAGTTGGATGTCTGCAGTACATTGTCATGGATTCTTTTTGTCTCTAGTGCATGCTCAGATCTTCTGCTCTCTTTTGTATTTGACTTTTTGAGTGAATATTGTAAAATAATCCTATAAATTATGTGTCCCGTATTAAACCTCTTCCCTTGCAAACCCTGACCACAACAGGTACTATTACTTTGATAATCATTTATATCATCCTGCAGCATGGAACAAGACCTTCGTTTTTAATACCAGAATCTTCACTGCTTAGTTACGTGACCCTAGGTAAATTCTAAAAAATTCTTCAATTTCTTCATCAGTAGTAGCTAAATTATGTCTATATATTGTATGTAGCTTCAAAGTTAAAGCCTGAAACTTATCAAAATGCTTCTTATATAAGGGTTATCTAAACAAAATGAAATCTAAGGTAGTTTCTTGTTTTTATCTTCAGTCATTTGTCTGCAAAAAGCTGCAGTCATAGGTTTTTCTACTGACCAAATTCAAATCCTTTTGTTTTTATATAGAAGTTTATACACCCAGTGCCTGTGACAAGTGCCAGCTTTCATGGCGCATCCTATTTATGTTAATCCAGAGCGGTCCAGGTTATTCAAGAATCACACTGGGATCCTTCAGAATTCCACTTGCATGTGTATGTATTTATATGCTTCTTGAGGGCACCATTGTTCATTCGCATGAGTTTTACCACTGCATTTATGCTGACATCTTCGAAATCTGCTGTTCAGTAGCTGCTGACCCAGTGCTGCCTGTCCCTCTGCGCCATAGTCTTTGTGACATGTGAGTGTGAAATAGATGTCACCTTCAGTTACTCTCCTAATAGTAGCATTTGGAATTGCTGCTTGCAGGCATTTCTGGTGCACTGGTATGATCCTTTCCATGACAGCGGTTTATCATAACAGTATGGGTTTTTTTTTTAGTTTGTTCTTATTGTAGCTATCTGCAGAAATTAGTCTTAAATATTATTTCTTAAACATTCCTAGTCAAGCTTTAGGATGAGTCCAGTCTCAGTTCATTCAAATTTATAGGCTTCTTTCTGCCTCGTAAGCAATAGGTACTGGATTCCATTCCCTTTACTCACAAAAAATAAATAAATAAATAAAAATGAAATTTATATGCTTCTACATGATCTTCCATTAGAATGAATTCAAAAGTTAAATTTACATTTTATGAAAGCCTCAGATTTTGAAATTCAGTCATACATACAAAAGAAGATAATTTTCTGCTTTTTGATTATTTATAGTACTTATTAAAATGTATAATTAAAGTGTGTAGGATTTGTTATTATTTATATAGTCTAATGTTTAAACTCACTACCTTCCAAAAACTCAAATTGATTGATCTTGTGTTCAATACAGTATATGTATACATGCATTATGAGAATTTTCACATGCCAAAATTCCTTCTCAAATTCAATTCTTTTTAATAAAATATTTCTTTATCAATATTTCTTTATTTCAACAACTAATAATTTAAAAATTATTTAATAGACCTGTTATCACGGGCCTTAAATATGAAAGAATATGCATTTCTTTCTGTGATAGATATGTTTATAAAACAAACAAAATAAGCTATAGGAATTCTGCAATAATAGCAATGCACACTTTTCAATATAAAATAGCATTTTATTATATTTTATGTGCTATTATTAAATTGATAAAAGCAAAAATTTTAGCAGTTCATATTAGCTTAGTATTTTATTTGAAAGTTAACAGTCTCCACAATCTAGTGTAACAAGGTGCAATTACTTAAAATCTAGGCTGAGTTGACAACGTGAAGATTTGAACACAAAAGATGGAAGTTTTTATTTTAAAATTAGCTGGTAATGCTGTCAGTTGAAGGTACACTTACCTACTTAGGGCTTGAAAACTGCTGTACATATAGCTACAAATATAATATTAGAAATATATTTTTTGTATACAAAAATATAAGGGCCATAAAATCTGAAAAAAGTATCAAAATAGACTTTTGACAACCTATTAGATACTGTATTGTTTCTAAAGTTTACTTACCAACATTTTTGAACTAAAAATTTAAATAGGAAAAATAAAATCGAGTACACAAGTGCTATTTTTACCAGCAGTTAGCTTTCCTTTTGTTTTCCCCTGCTAAATATAAATGTAGGTTGAAATGTCAAATCAAAACAGCAGCAGGTGTAAATATATATTCTGCACTAAGTGTCAAGTTAGCACACCTATTCATTTCGATCTAAAGTACTTTAACCACATTCTGAAATGCATTGAAGTGCTAATACAATCACAGATATTCTTTACGTAAAAACATACTTTATAATTTAGTGTGTTCACTGTTTTCTCTTTACTAGATGAAGAAGGGAGATTATATTGAGGAATATTTCAACAGAGAACTTCAGAAAAATTTTGATAGCACTAAATCACAAAAATTATGCTTTAAGGGCCAGGGATTTAGCTCAGTGATATAAGGAACTGACTGATAGGCACAAGGTCATGAGTTCAATCCCCGGTACCAAAAAAAAAAAAAAAAAAAAAAAATTGAACAGGGATGAAGAATGGAATATTCTTTTAAAAATAATTTACTTTAAAATACAACTAGGCTGTCATTAATTTTTAGTAATCTTCTATACATTATTATCATGTTTCAGTTTTAGTAGCCTTTGCTCTTGCCTTCCTGGAACTCATAACAGACTGCTGAGCTCCTGCATAATATGACATTAATCCTAGAGTATAAAAGGAAGTCCTTCTCCCTCGGAGATAAAAAGCTAATCTGAAAATTATCAGAAATATTTAATTAAATTGAAAAGTTTTTATTCTTCATTGAACTATGGTATTTTTTGAAAATGAAGGTATTTTTAGAGCTGTCTGTTTTTGTAGTAAACACCACATTAATTTTCATATAAGGATGAATAATCTCATGTATTCCATTCCATTATGCCATATAGGAAGTTCAATAATCTATTTGCACTATCAATTTTAGAGTTTTTATTATAGGTATTTATACTATTTGTTTAGTCTTCCATTAACTGTTATTAATTAGAACATTTATATAAGTTTTATACAATATAGAAAAAATGAATTTTTTGTCCTTAGAGATTCTGATCATTATCAGAAGTAAGTTAAAACACGCATATAGAAGAGCAATGGTAGGCTTGCCACTGAAAATTTATTTGATCTTCTATTATTACTGATTAGTTTTTCTTCTTTTCCTGAGATTTATTTGTCAGGAAATACAGTTTAAGAGCTATTGTTTTCTTAATACAATTAAAAATAATGATAACATATCTGAAAGATTAAAAGTTAACTAAAATATTCATATATGGGCTTACAAATCTGAATAAATAGCAAAAAAAACCTCCTATTTATTATAAAATTTAAAAATGCATTCTCTCATGTTTCTTTCAGAAGTCCAGAAGAGATATCTCAATTTCCTTTTAAAATTTGCTAATTACTCAATGCACACTTGATCTAAACAGATTTCTTTTTAATTAACACCTACATTAAACAATATCACATAGTTTTTATGAAATTATAATAATGCTTCTTTTCATGTATAATTTCCTAACAATGTCTTTCACTGGAAACATAAAAAATAAATCTGTATCTATATCTGTATCTATCTTACATACCTCCATAATATATAGATGTTTAGATTTTACTTCTTATCTTCTCAATCTTAGTTTCTACATTATATTCTGTTTTTGTTTGATTTTGATGTAAATATAACTCCAACTGAATATCCAAGCTTTTCTTGTATGACATTGCATCCTACTTATTTCCTAAAATGATTTTCAATAAGCTCAATGATTTGTTTCATCTTTTAATGAACTTTCTATTATAAAATTTAATCCTAATACCATGTTTTAAGAAAGTACTTGTAACAAAAAACAGTTGTTAATTATACAATATTTTAAGAGAGTTGTATGCAAGAGGTTAAGTAAAAACTCTAGTAGTGAAAGGACCATTAAAGAAAGGTTGTCACTGGCATACTTTTGATTCACAGGTCCACCAAAAGGCAGAGAAATAAATCTAGTAAATAGGGAACATCTATGCACCTTTTGCTCCTTTGCCAAATTACAGTTGACTTTAAGTTTGTGGCTTTCTAGTTGTTGTTTGATGTGTCTGTTTCTATGCCAGGAATATGCTTTTTTTGTATGTAACTGCTTTATAAAATATTTTAAAATCAATAGTGGTATTTTTACAGATTTTTTTATTGTTTCAAAATTGTTTTGAGCTGTCATGAAATTTTGTGATTCCATACAAAGTCACAATTTGTATTCTCATTTTTTAAAAAAATAACATTGGAATTTTCAATGAATCTATGGCTTGCTTTGGATAATATGTATATTTCCACATTATTAACTGTGCTAATGAATGACTATTGTATGTCTTTATACTTACTTGTGTTTTCATAGTAGAAAGAAAACAACCCATTCTTTAAAATGTGCAAAAGATCTGAAACACTCATTCCTCAGAATATATTCAAATGACCAGTATGCACTAGAAGTGTTCAACATCACTAATCATTAAGGAAACACAAGCTAAAACCACAGTAAGATATTACTTCAAACCTGTCAAAATGGATTTCACTAAATCAGGTGAAAGACAATAAATACTGGTGAGGGTGCAGAGGAAAAGGAAACTCTTATATGTTGTTGGGGGAAATGTGAATTAATGCAGCCATCATGAAAGTAGCTTGGAATTTCCTAAAACAGAAACCTAAAAAAGAAATAATATACAGTCCAATAATGCCATTACTGCATAAATATCTGAAAAAAATAACATCAGTATGGTGAAGAGACATCGTCATTTCCAAGGTTAATTATGGAAGTCTGCACAATAGTCAAGAAATAGAATCAGTGTGAATGTCCATTAATGGACAAAGAAAATGTGGAATATGAGTATATTGAAGCATTATTCAACTCAAAGAAGAACTCTACTAGAAAACTCCAATTCAAAAAAGATAAAAGAAAAAGAATGAAAGACATGCTGCACTGGGTAGTAGTGATCATTGTGATGTAGACTCTTAGTAGTAGGAATTTTGCTACTCTGGCAATAGTTGAGATTTAATATCTTATGTAGCTATGTATTACATGAACTTTCAAGTTTCTGTAGTATTTTTTTTAAATACCTGATATTCTGCTTCATTTGAGGCAACATCAGTTGACTGGAAGACCTTAGCATGTCAAGAAGAATAAGCAAGAATCAAAAAGACAAACGTCATACAAGGGAAATATAAAATGTTAAACTCATAGTATTAGAAACGAGAATGATTGTAAACAGAGCCTAGAATAGTTGGCAAGTGAAGAATATAGATTAGTAGATCTAAGTGTACAAGTTTTCACACATAATTAATAGGTTTTGAGACCTACTACACTCAGTAATTCGTCTCTTAATAACACTGTATTCTATATTTTTAAATGACTAAGTGAATTTCAAATGCTTCATCATAAATAATGTTAGGGAAGTAAAGTGGTAATTAGAAGATTTAATCATTCCACATTGTATACATATATCAAAATATCACCCTGAGCTTCATAAATTCATGTAACTGAATTGTCAATTGAAATAGTATTAATGGACTGTGCATACAGCATAGTGGTACCTACATGCACAAGATCCTGGGTCTAATACTCAGTGCTGCAATTATAACAATTACAGTAACAATAAAAATAAATATAAAAACAACTATGATTAATATGATAATGGCTGACATAACAGAACACATGGTAATCTAACTTTAATATCAAAATTCTAGAAATTAATAGAAATATAAGTGAAAGAATTTCTGTGAAGTTCTATGAAATTCTACTGAGTATATTGGCATAGATGATGAAAAAATCTATGAAAATGAAAATGGTTCATCAAAGTCTTTCTTACTTACAATAAAAAAAGACAAAAAAGGAAAAAAGTGAGAACAGAATATTTAAGACTATAGGAGGAAATCATTTTGTGACACTATTGTCTTTTATACTAGGATCCATCATTTCTTTTGAGAAATCTTTTTACTTTTCATTCTTTTACATCGAAGATGATGTCCCATATATCACTTAATAATTTATAGTTAATAGTTTAAATTAGCATCCATGTGCTAGGGATGTAGCTTAGTGCTACATACAGCACTTACCTAGCATGTGCAAGTTCCCGAGTTCATGTCCCGTAGTACAACACCCCCTCTCCAAAAAAAAAAAACACTTACATACAGTATTACGGGCTTATTTTAGAGTAAGAATTTGAACACAAATACTTGCTTCTACAGTCAATGGAAACACTTACATCTCTCAGTAATAACCAAATCAGCCTTGTGGCAGTCCATTACTTTTATCTTCATTTTATAAAAACAATATATTTAACTTTTTATATGCTTGTGTTTCATTAAACTTCATGAATGGTATCTATTTCAGCATGTCCTGAAAATTATCTAACCATTATTGTAGTATTGCTGTTATAGTTTGGATTGCCAGTGACCCTCAGGGCCCACGTGTTAAAAGCCCCAGAGAGGTGTTACTGGGAGGTGGCTAAGCTTCTAAGGGGTGGAGCTAGTTGCTAGGTATTCAGGTCCTCAGGGGGCACCTCTAAAGGGGACGGTGACATCCCACCCCTTTCTTCATTGTTTTTACACTGGACGGGGTGTGTTTGCTCCACCACTCACTGCTCACTGTTTTTTTGGCTGTGTAATAAAAAATAGGACCAACTAAACTCTCCAAAGCCATGAGCCATTTAAGGTATGCTAGGCACACATACCACGATACAAACATTATGTGATACGAACATTATGTATTACACACACATACTAATAACCTTTTAAAAAGAACCAAATAACTCTTTTTCTTTTTAAAAATTTAATTTTCATTAGTACATCTTTGAAGAACGTATTAAAGACATTCATTATAGGGGATTGGTACATATTATTCTCAATTCCTTTTTCCCTTTTCCTGTAGCCCATTTTATTTTGTCAGCATCAGATTTACACATTTAGCTTATAAGACCTTGTAAAGGTAATTATCATATATAGAGATGTACTTTTCTCATTGTAATTTGCTTATCTCGGGAGTTTCTTTTGGTATAGAAAGCTATTATAACTGCCGCTTCTTATTTTTTATTCCCTCACAGTTTGATGCTCTAATCACACTTGAATAATTTAGTATTTTCTGTATGTCTCTCACTCTCTGTTTGGGCATGCACATACTTTCTTTCTCACTGTTTAATCAGAATTGTAATAGCACGTGTTACAGATCACTAACTCTCCTTAGTTTGTCAGTGCTACAGCTAATGTTAATCAAATGTTCATTTAAATTTATTTTCTATCCCTAGAATAATTGATTATACTCTTAGCATTTATTTTCACCCTGGGAGGCTATCATTTGGTTTCTTAACATTTCAGTTATTTTATAGGTCAGTTATTTTACAGATCTATATTGAAATTCCAAAATCTAGTTTTTTATGAGTTTATTTCCATTATCTGGTTGCCACTATAGCTTTTCATTAATTGCATAGGTTTTCTTGTAATTCTGCTAAAGTTTTAATCAATTACCATAATTATTTTTTCAGAAAGACAATTCCTTTCCCATAGCTGTTTCTGGGTCATAGTTCAAATTTTGTTAAATCTGTTCTGGAAATTTATAGACCTATCTTTTTTGTTCAACCTTGAATTTCATGATGTTTTTCACTCCTCTCTATCCCTTTCTTCCTGTCAGTTTGTTAGGTATTGTACTCTACATTGTAATTAAAAATGCCCCAAGGAAAAAAGAGTAATTTCAATATATTTGGCTTCTAGCTAAAATTTTGGGCACTCACATCCTGAGTGTTTTGGTTATCTACTGATGCTTTTAGGTACATACGGGCTTCTGACATGGGCATTGAGGCCTTATGTCAGGAACTGCGATTGAAGGGCATCTCCAGCAACACAGGGAGAGACCGCGTTGAAAGAAATGTGGGGGAGGGCCGCCCTTACGAATTTGTGGGTTTTTCATTTGCCTTAACGTTTTTATCTAGCTTTATGTTTGCGCATGGTCATTTTTATTGTTACTCCATTACATACAGAAGCAGAACTTCTTCCCACTTTGTTTTTAGATATGATTTTAATATAGCACAATTATTTGCTAATGTTTTCACATATTGTTTCACTTGGAATTCACCCATAGAAGAACACAACACAGAGTAAGATATATGACTGTATCATTGGAACTGTCACAAAGAATATTCTCCCTAAACATTTATTAGATGAGGAAGCACAGGCATATGCTCCAGCATGTCACTTTCCCCGGATTGCTGAAATCGTATCAATTATTTCCTTGATGTTCAATTCCATAATTTGGTTAATGCTCAATGATGTTTACTGACTGATTGTTCTTGTTTTACACTTCATGAGAACTTTGATTTCCTATAGAATCAGGAAAGCTTTAAGTCCATGTATAGATACATTTTCTGAATGTATAAACATTAATTTTGCATCTTATCTACTTATTTATTTATGGTAATACTACAACAGGATGATAACAGAAATTGATAATGCAGTATTTTGAATGTAGGGAGAAACAATGCCTGTCAGTTATTGCAGGATATTTTAGAGCAACCCTTTTCCTGGCCTGGCTTATGTCTTTCAATTTTGTTAACTGAACTTGAATGCTGGATCTGGCATTCCATATACCATATTTTAAGGACATCATGCCAGACTTGTCATCTCATTATTTTCCACCCAGGAACTTCAGGTGAGAATAACAGCTCTATCTACAATCCCTGACATCGTACTTCCTGCCAAAACTTGGCATTGTCTCCTGCTTTTATAATTACATACGGCTCATTCCAACCTGTGCGGTAACCTGACGGGCACGAAGGTCCTCAAACTCAGTCTGGACTTTATGGACACTATAACTGATTAATTGATTTGGACATGATGAAAAAAATGCTACCACTAAAATATTCTTAAAAATTTTAAGTATTTTTATTTTCAAGATATCTAGGACAGGATTGCTTATATGGCAATTGCCTAGGAAGATTACATTTCCGAAAGGACGTCTCTACATATTTATCAGTACGGAAAGTAAGGCTCTTTTAAATTTAATCTTGGTATGTTATTCAGATTAAGCATTCCCTGGCTGGTGAAACAGACCTGTCTTACTATAAAAATAAACACACTGATATTCTAAGATTTCTAGCATTAACATTTACATACACATAACATGTTTCTTCCTAAAATGATAAATTTTTAAAATACCAAGAGAGCCTGAGCATAAAAATGAGAAATTTTGGTTAAATCATTCCTTCCCTATTTTCAGTTTTTCTATACACAAGAGTGAAAAACTGCTGAAATATAAAAATATATAAATTTGTTATTTCCTCCAATACAAAAGAGAATTTCTATAATGACATTATTTTTGATTTATATGAGTCATGTGATAATAAACTATAACTTTATAATTGCCAAAGTCCTGAAAAAAATTCAACACAGAGAAACCAAATATTCTTCTGCATGCTTCTTATGTAAACGTCTTTTCACATGATTCTCACAAAGCACAAAATGATGAGAGAGCTTGAATTATTTAACACAAAGTTGACAATCATATTCAGCAGAATCTAGTTTGTGGATGATAAGTATTTCCTGATATTTTTAATACTTAACAATTCAGAAAGACGTTTCCGTCATTTCATAATGAAAGGTTTAGGGATTATCACTGTCAAAGAAACATACTTTTAAATGAAGTGAGAAACTGATTATTTTATATTGACATGTGTTCATTCTACTGCTTATTAGTTTAAAAACGCTGTTTTCCAGGAAACTGTACAAGTACATATTTAGCTGTTAAACATTTCATCAATTGTAAGAGCGCTAAAATGTGACCTTTGTTTTTTTCTTTCTTCAGTGAAACAATTGTGTCATCTTTGATGCAATATAATACATACAATAATCATTTTAACTTTAAGAGTCCAGTGCAACAAAACCTTTATCCAACATATGAATCTGTACTTGTTTTTTAAAGATAATTATTACTTAATATTATCAATGATTCATTATTTAAAGTAATATATTAAACTTCACACTAATTTTCTTTACATATGACTGGTTATAGTACTTGTTTCATTCCTCAAAATATATGAAATGTTTTGGAAATGAATAGGCAAAATGTAATATTTAGTCATTCATAGTTAGAAAAATCAGCATTTAGAAATGTTTGAAGATTTTCGTTATTTTTATTGTCATGTCCCAGTGAATAGAGCATTCAAGTAACTATATTTCTATAGAATGAGATATTTTTCACAGTAAATATTAAAATATATGTAAATAAATATATGTAAAATATATATAAAATATCTGTAAATATAGCACTGCTGTGACATGTTCTTCAAATAGGAACTTTTAGCATTCTGCAATTTGTAAAATTATTTTAATTATAAGATATTAAAATGGAGTTCTAACTAGTCCTTATACAGGATTTATTTGAAAAGAATGCTAGAATTTCACCCCTAAAAAGCAGAACACAGCTTTGGAAAGAAGGAGAGAGATATTCAGTGAGAAATGACGTCAGGAAAGCCAAAGAGTTGTCATTTATTTTTAAATCTCTGCCTTTTTCAACACATTTGTTTTCTTTGGCTTCGTTATAAATGAACTATTTTCAAATACATGTGAAAACTGCCAACAAAGAAATCTATCTCAATACCTATTCTAAAGAAAGTATGCCTTCATAGCTATGAATTCAAATGATTTTAATTAGCAGAAATTTAATTGAGTGATTAATTTTTAAAGTATGATAACACTCACTTGAGTATATCACTTAAATGATGGCATAATTTCATAAAAAAAAGAAAAAAGTTTTAGTGCCTGATGTGTGGCAATTTGATCAGGCAAAACTGCTAACTGTCCCGAAATATTCTCAATACTACTCCAATTCCTTTATTCCAGAATTATGGGATACACCTACTTTACTTTCTTTTCTGTTGGATGAAAAGACAAGATAAAGTTTTGTTACTAGCAACTTCTTAATTATAAGGGAATCATAAAATATTTCTATTCATGAGAAAACTACACATGTATCTTCCTTTTGGATAAATAGACATACAGTTCATGAAAGAGTTAAATTTTGTGAAATTCTCATCAAGTGTTACCCTATGTGACTGCCTTATCACAACTACATGATAATTTCTCCCAGAAAAGGTGAATATTGAGAGTGGGCAATTTTGTAAATGTGACAATGAATTTAGTTGTCAATTTGTACCTTAATTTAAAAAGTATAGCTCTATTTTCCTAGGTGTATCATGATGCTTGTTGGATATTTGAGTTGCATTTGAAAATTACAGTTTAAAACTCAAAAGTGAAAAAGTCATTTTTATTCCTGATATGGTTTAATTTTCCCTTAAATTCTAAGAATGAAAGGATAACTGAAAATATTAAGATAACAATAACGAGATATAATGAGTACAAAATCAGAACTGATAATTGTCTGGTCCCATAATGTATATTTTTGGACTGTCTCTGAGTTAGTTCTATATTGATAATCTAAGAAGGTTTACATTTCTTTCCATTTATTTATCTAATATTAAATGAATATACACATGTGAGAATAATTCATAGCTCTAAAATCTATGGACATATAATTATAAAATACATGCATGTATACCTTTGAGTCCTTTCAGCATCTTGTGTTTATAATAAATTTCCTTTTCATAATTGGATGATATCACTTAAAGTCACCAGTCATACATATCTACTTATCTGTACATCTGTATCTTTCATTTAATATTTCTAGCACATAGTGTTTAATATTTTCAATAATTCAAGAGTCTATCAACTTGGCTTTCTACAGTCACTTGCCATGCACATTGCTCTGCCTTCTGATGTGGTGTTCTTAGTTTTTCAGTGATTCCTCCAGTTGTGAAGGTGCCTGTATTCCCCACCACTTTCGTATTTAGAATTGATTTCTTCTGGGTTGTGCTCTTTTCGGCCATTTATCCTACCATGCCTCAATTACCCTGGGTAAAACTTCCAGTATGAAACATATACTTGGCCTAACACTGCATTTCTTTCTGATAAATCAGGCCAGGAAGATTAGACCTTGACTTACTATGCACTTTATTCCAGTGACTGTCTGACTTCCTAGATTACAGGTTACTCGAGGTTGTATCAGTCCATTAGCTATTTTTCAAATGATTTGAACAGTAAAATAAATATATGGATTTTCTTTCTTGACAGATACCACTATGAACTGTACAACTTAGTAAAAAATGGGTATAAAGTTAGTGACAGCAACAGTTTATCAGCTGTACATGTATTCTAAATTTATTTATAATATCTCAAATAACACAAACTTCCTCAAATGGGTAAAGGATAAATAAATTTATTCTATTCTGTATAGAAAAGGTAAGGTGAGCTAGTAGCACAGCCAACAATTTGAATCATAAAAATTATGCTATGTGAAAATATGCAGGCTCAAAATTATTGCCGTATATTCAATTTTGTTTCAAAAAAAGAAAAATAGAAAGCCAGAGATGATAAAATCGGTTATAGATGAAAAGGAATTACCAAAAGGAATCATTAGTGATGACAGAATCACTTGTTCTATGTTAGCACAACTGTGTTTACATGTTATAATTTAAATGAAGGGAATCAGGAAATGGATGGAAGGACAAAGGAGAGAAGTGAAGGGCATTTAAAAAGTAATTAAGATGCGTTATGTACATGTAGCAATTCCCCACGAGGAATGTCAACACTATGTGCTAAAAATATGCACTAATTTAAAAAAGAAAAAAATTAGTCATAGAAATTCACCACACAATAACTTTATATTTTGATAATATAAAACATTTTAAAGAATGGTAAAAGGAATTCAAGATGCGGGAAGCAAATGAAAACCTTTAGAAAGTTAACAAAAAATTTAGTATTAACTGTATATTTAAAGAGACAAAGATATGTTATATGTATTCCACTTGAAAAGTAAAAGAAACTGTTGGAATTCCAGATAAAACAAAATCCTATAATGCTTTATTGTGTCACTGGTCTATGATGGAGAATTTTTTATAATATCGATCACTTAATGATCACTTAGTGATCACTGATTAGAATTGCATTTAATATACAAATAGCTGAACACATTTCAGTTGCAATAACTTTTATTATATCACATTCTCTTATTTTTTATGCATATTAATATTTTAACCCTACACTAATATTGTTACTTATATCTATTAACATCTGTATTGCAGACAAATATTAAAACATGTTATTTGAAATTCCCCAGAATGGGAGTTTTCTAAATAATAACTTAAAGCTAAGAGAAGCTTAAGAAAAAGCAGATGTTTTGCATCTGATTATTTTCTTTCATTCACTCTGGCTGTAATTTATGGTACCTTGATCCAAGTAGTTTAGCTGTAAGTGTAAATTACTCGCTGACAGCATATGGTCTCACCAAATGAACATCATGTTTTGTCCCTAGTATAAAAAGCTGAAGAAGTTAGTGGGATCCAAAATGGTCAATAGATATTGTGAAGTTGAAAATGGAGGAGATGACTAACAAGGGAATAAACAACTGGGATGGAAGAAAGGAGTAAAGAAAGAAAGAAGGGAAAAGATATCTATCTATATCTATCTATCTATCTATCTATCTATCTGTATTAAAAAGGGAATATAGTTACATGATAATTATACTGCTAAACTTAGTCCAATAATGAATGGATTGTGCTTTCAGTGTTTGATCATTTTTTCACACGTTTGTCTTTGTAATCTGAACAACTATGTTGAAAACAACAATACACAACACATTAACCATTGCTAATCCCCTATTATTCTGTTTTGAAATTCTGTATCATCATTTTTACCTTTTTCTTTTTTTGTTTTAAAATTTTAAAAATAAAGATCACTGTGTACAATATAGAACTTATTAATGAATAAAAACCCTGTAGCTTTGTAGACTATTGTGTCTAATGCATAACAATTATTTTCATGTCTCATAATTTAACCCATGCATATAAATCTTTAGCATGTAGTCCAGTCAAAAGCATTCTTAAAAGCTTCTACTTAAGCACTGAACTAATAAACACATTTTTGATACATCCTATTAGATTGATTTTAGTAATTAACTATAGATGATTTTTCTAAGACTATAGAAAAAGATCAAAACATAAATTACATCTGATACCGTGGTCTGTTATGACACTGATGTAAATCATCTCCCAATGTATGATTTTCTCACTTCTGGAAGTTAAAAATATTTTCCAAGGTGATGAAGAATTACTATGTATTTTTAGTTTGTCTAGGAATGTACAATTGTACATCAGCTCAAAGGTCCTTGGTCAAGGTCTATAGTGGCATCACTTCAAGGCATTTCATGCCAATCACTTCAGACTCCACACCTCAATTCAAACACAAATTTGGAAAATCAATGAACACAACAGAAATTATTTTCTCATAAGAAGTCTTGGCCTTGAACATATTATCTTTGCTATTTTCAAAATTCAAGCCTTTCCTCTACCATTTTTAAATGGAGAAAAATGTAACTATATTACGTATTTTATCAAATTTGAAAACATTTTAACATAATAAAGAAAAACTGATAAATGAAGCAAAGTAAGTAGTATATATATGTGTATCTTTTTAATTTAAAATTTGTTTGAAAAAGGTATACTGTATCTTGTTCCTGATTAAATAAATAAAAATTACAAAAAAATTAATTATAAGCTGAAAATTTTCATAAAATGATTTGAAGTTAACTACATATTATTTCATATACTCTTAAATTTATTTTGAAAGATTTTTTCACTACACTTACTTCATTGTTTCAATGTAGGTGTTTTTATAGGCTATGATGAACTATCAAAATCTAATCTGTCCATTTCAAAGCTAGTGTAAATTGTTAGGGTGAAATCATAAGGTAATCAATTCCAAATATTTTAGCAAATTTCTACAAAAGTATGCAAATAGTTTTAAAAATGAGAAATATGATGAATTTTTGATAAGGAAACTGCTTAATACATGCTGATATCTGCCTGTCTCATAGGGAAATGAGTTGCTTTAGGAATGAAACCATTGACTGTTGTTTTAGAAAATGTTCTCAATTCTTTAAACATCTGTCTTCATATACCCAAGGCAAAAGCAATTTGCTTGCTGAAAATGTGCTTTTATTACATAAGGATTGCTGATGTTTTTGGGAAAACATTGACCTTTGTATCATCTCAAGCAATTTTCTTTTGTCAAATAAATTTTAATGTTATTAATTGAAACAAAAGTTCATTCTTATTTTTTTAACTTACATTATATTTATAGACCATGTCAAATTTGATTTTTTTTGTTTGTTTGCCCCCTACTTATGCTAGAATTGTGGAAAGGGACTAACATTATGATTAAATTCATAAAAACCACTCAAAGAATTTTGCTATGAATAATTAGATATATGTGTTTTTTGAATCTTTAAATTGTCATTTCATGAAACTTGAGGTACTTTAAGAATCAATGATTTTCCTGCACAAAGTAAGTGGTAAGTATTCATTCTTATTGCCAGATTTTGATGAAATTCATTGTCTGCAGTATAAAAATACAATATTTAAAGGAGACAATTACTCATTAAGCTTTTACATATTTCATCTAGTTACTTCAATCTTATCATGAAGTAAGTGTAACCTGTTGAGAATCCATGTAATTTATGTCCCTTGTTCATCCTTTCTCCATCATATTTTAAGCAGTATATTATTTATGCCTGAGCACACTTCAAAAAACAAACAAGGAAATTGCTTCTAACTAGATCAATATTTAGCATTTTAAATTTTCGATTCATAAAATTTAAGGCATAAGAATTACTTGAAATAATGAAAAACAAATTTATATTTCAACATTATAAATGCAATAAAATGCATCAATGCATTTCTTCATTTCAACTGGAGCATGGTTTTTCATAACTAGAGAAATCAATATTATTTGTTACTTCTTAGTTAAATGCTTTGAGAACTAAAATATGTGTAATACATATATAAAGGATTTATTAATTTATTTACAAAGTTCTATTTTGGACATTATTACACTTTTATATGAATGGAAAGATACAACTGAAATATGTACATTCAAGCTGTTTAACTCAACAAAGAAAGTAACATAAAAATTGACATTAGCAGTAAACACTATCTTGTTTAATTCTTAAATTTATAGCCTCATATAATTACCTTTGTATTTAGCATCAAAACGTACACTTTTAATCTAATGTGTAGAAAGGCTTTATTTGCTACAAATTAAAATTACTCTTATTATAAATGTTCCAAAATAATATGTCCATGAGAAATCATCTCTATTCATCCTCTCATTTGTTCCATGAAGGAAAGTCTTAATCTATAGGAGTGCAAGGTTTAAAAAAAAGCAAAGAAAAAAGAGAGAGAGAGAGAAACAGAGAGCAGCACTTTGAGTGTAGAGTAGGAACACACTGCAGCCAGAATAGAAAGAAGAGTATATTCTGGGCGTGGCGTGACACATGCAGAAAGGGCACTGATGTCTGTACAAGATACACAGCGTGGAGCTCGGCTGACAGTATCCACGAGGTCGGAGGCCCAATTACACCATCAAAACTTCCCCAAACCTGTCTCCACTTCAAGACAATGGTAGGGAGACTTTTAGAAGTAACAATGAAATAGGCTCCAAAGGCTTCAGGGAACATATCTCTCTGAAATATTTCAGACTCTCAAAGATGTAGGAGCCTAACCTGAAAAGAAAAAACAAACTATATATTACTAGAGATTTTAGAAGTAACAGTACACTGCAGTGTTATACGAATATAAATATACAAACGTCAATCAACAATGAATAAGGTTAAATTGAGAATGTTAGTCCCTTATACACCACATGAAATAGTTTAATATTATTTGAAATTTGCTTCAGAATATTTTTAAATATATATTATAAATGATAAAATAAAGGTTTGGTAAAAATAAGTAAAAACAAAAAACACTAGTAGGAGAAATAAGTTCTAACAAATTAAAGCATGGCTTGGTGAATGAAGTTCACAATATATTAATTAAGTATTTTATAATTAGAAGACTCCAAATATAAAAAGATGAAGAGGTAGAAATATTAACATGCTGAATAGCTCCCTGAAAGTTATATACATCTATTATAATCATATTGTGCCCCATAAATTTGCATAGCTATTATGTATCAATTAAAAAAGATTAGGTATAGTTCAAATAATAATATGCTATATGATATAAATAGAATAATGTAAATTGGTCAATACAGCAGGCAGGAAAATAGGCAAAGGAAAACAGAGAGGGAAGGAAACATTTCATTCTCATCTTGTGATTTCCCTTTTTTCCACACCATGGACCCACCTCACCTCATGGTTTTGTCCTATAAAAATCCCTTAAAAAAGGCATGATCCTTGGAAACCCACTCAGACCCCTTCTCTTTTTCTCTCCAGACAAAAGCTTTCTTTCCTCAATGAATATATTCTGCTCTTAAAAAAAAAAAGAAAAAGAAAAAAGGAAAAAGAAAACAAATAGAAAACAACTGTTAAGATAATATGATCTCTTTTATAGTAAATAAGTTAAATAAAACAAATTTTCAAAACCAACACCCAAATATAGTCTATCAATAAGAAATTCATTTAAAATTTAAATACAGGTGTATAATTTAATAATAGGGATAGTATCTTAAACATACTTCTTTTCAAATTGTGTTGTATTCATATAAAGATAAGACAAAACAAATCTTACTTTTCTATATATTTATAATGCTTTAATAATAATAAAGTATTAAAAAGAACTATTGTATTTCTTTTTTGGTTGTTTTGTTTTGGTAACAGGGATTGATCTCATGACTTCATGCTTGCCAGGCACTTATGCTACTGAGCTAAATCCCTGGTCCTAAAACTATGAACACATTTTTTTTTTGTACGTGGACTTGAACTCAGGACCTTGCACCTTGCGCTTGCCAGGCAGCCATTTATGATGCTGAGCTACATCCCCAGCTCTACTACAATATTTCTTGATTTGCTTCATTGTGCAAATGTCATATATTTCCTCCAAGATGGGAAATTCACATTACCTGAATCATAAACCTGCAATAAATCTAGTAGTTAAATCAGTGTTGGCCAATAGACTCGCAGCTCACTAGATCAAAAACAACACAAAAATAGATACACATCAACATAGTAAACTATTTTTTGAATATGATATATTGGGAATTTAGTAGAGGAGAGTTAATCCATTCAATTGATGTTCATCGTAATTCTGGAAGTCTATATGTAAAAAAAAAAGTTGAACCTCTACATAACCTCATATTTATTGTGAGCAAATATTTACTCAAATATTTGTAGAATCATATATAATTTGCATTATATGTCTAGAAGAAAACCTTAAGTTTTGGTGATTATTTTTCAGATTCAAAACAAGAGTATGTTCATTGAAAGAAAGGAAGCAATTAGGTATTCATTAGATTGAAAAACTTCTGCAATATAGAATTTGCTAATGGAATGAAAAGTCAAAACACAAGAAATTGTCTCCAAAACACATACCTGGTAAGGAAATTTATCCCAAATAAACCAAAATATTAAAACTCAAAAATTAGAAAAAAAAACAATAAAAAAGGACAAATAATCTACCTAAAGCTTCAGGGAATATTCACAGATGAAAAAACAGCCTTGAGGAAAGATTCTCAGTATCTGTCCTAATTCATGCTGTCCACAAAAAATGCCTCTAAGGGCCAAGGATTTAGCTCAGTGGCTTAAGCACCTGCCTGGCAAGCATGAGGTCATCAGTTCAATCCCCGGTACCTTTAAAAAAAATGCCTCTAAGTGTCTTAACAGAAATTTTCACTTGTCTTCCCTCTTGTGACTTTACTTTCTATGACTGCATTCAGCTCATAGACAACTGTGCTCCAAAAATATTAAGTGGAAATTTTTAAAAATAATAATAATTCAGAAATTTTAAAGTGTTCATCTTTCTGAGTAGTATACTGAAGTTCTATGCCAATTGTGGGAGACAACTCCAGTGACCCCCTTTGAATCCAAAACAATTACTGAGACTTTTATTATTTGGAGACTCATTTCCTTATATTGGTATGTAAAAAGCTTGCTAGGGTATTTCCTTGTCTCTTCAATTGGCTCTAAGCATTGCAAATAAGGCTAGCCAGGTGCTAACATGTAATTTCTATAGCTAACTGACAGTTTCCTCCCATAGTGTTCTCCATACAACACAGATAAGCACAGGATATGAGCACCCCAGATGTTAGAGCAAACTGCTCCGGGAATGTCAACTGGGTAGAGCCTCAAGATAAGAGGCTATGACTCCCCAGGGCACAAGAGTTTGCATATCAGAACCAAAGTGATAGCCCCCCAAAACAATTCCATTGCTACTTCAATTGGAATATGTAAATTGATCCTTCTGCTTATCTTTATCTCTTCAATTTACAGAGATGCCAATCTTGCACCTGGCCAGCCAGCCCAAGTTACTCACGTCATTCCCACATTCCTCACTGTCACTCATCCCTGAGCCAGCCCCCTTCTTCACAAGGTAATACATTCTGGGAGAGGCCTAGGGTCAGGGCCTTTGTCCACATGTCCACACGGGGACTGGACTTAGGACCCCTTGGCTTCCCTTCACTTGGAATGTGTCCTGGTGTCTTTACTCTCGCCCGTGGGTTGCATTGGAGGTGGTAGATTGGAATTAACGTGCTGGGATTCCAATGACCTCTCAGTGGATTACAAATATAACTGTTCGGATTGTGAGGAAAACTAGAAGGAGGATTACAATACTTGGATGACTGAACTCGATGCTTGGTTTTACATTACCAGTGTTCTTTATTTTCCCAAGGAAGTAACTTATTCCTCTGTCATGAGTATCAAAACTTTGTCTACCCTTAGTCACTTGGTGGTCTCAATGTTTTAACCTGTTTTCAGGAAATCACAGTAGTTAAGTTCTAGTAACTCTTAATTTACTTTAATAATAGTTCCAAAGCACAAGAGTAATGATGGAGGAAATTCTGACCTACCAAAGAGAAGCTATAAAATGCTTCCTTTAAGAGATGGCATCACAAAAACCTCTGTAACTAGCATGATGTTAAATTTGGTCAGTAGAAGTCCCAGGAGAGACAGGCCAGCATTTTGGGGTTCCATTTTCTCTTTTCTGTTATCATATGGCTGTGAGCAATGATGTCTGCTTTCCAGGATTTGCACAGGCGTTTTCTTGGATGCGCACCCATTGTGACTCAGTCATTCTAAAGTTGACTCCTTGGCCAGGTGCTACTTGAATCTCACCAGGGTGCTTTCTCCACTTGCTAATTTACACACACAGATCCTGAAGACGGGACTTGAGCTTGAGTGAAAACTCATAGGTTGCAATAGGAACCAGTTGGGGGTGGGCAAGCCGTGTAGACAAATATTTCTGTCTTCCTTCTAGTGAGTTGAAACCAAACTTTCTCCTGCCAAGTTTGAATTTAGACCTTTTCCAAATATATATTTTCCTTGGAGATTATTTTATAAACCTTTTTTTTTTTTTTTTTTTTTTTGGTGCTGTGGATTGAACTCAGGACCTTGCACTTGCCAGGCAGGTGTTTATACCTGCTGAGCTAAATCCCCAGCCTAGAACCCATTTATTTTTAAGAGGTGCTTTTCCCCCTTAAAATAAAATTTAAAATATATATAAAAAGAGAGGGGAAAAGAAAGTGCTCTAAAGCATATAGCTGCATGTATGTTTAAGTGTGTAAGATAGATGACCGTATTACTGTTTTTGTTAGATTGTTGAGCAGAACTGTTAACAGTCTCACTATTTGAATGTCTACTTTGTATGCTTTAATTTTGTAACTTGAACAACTATTTCCAAGGATGACAATATGTAACTTATCAAGTGGCGGATTTCTTAGTGTTTTTGTTTTTGTTTTGTTGTTGTTGTTTTATTTTTTGCCTTTGGAATTCTGTATTGTTGCTGCCCTTTTTCTGTTTTGTTTGGTTGTTTTCTTTGTTTTTTTCTCTTTAAATAAATTTTAAAAAGAGGTGCTTTTATAACAAATATTTTAGTATAATTGTTAGCTATTATTATTTAATTTTTTAAGGTACCGGGTGGATTTAGTTGACTAACTGAACAGTGACTAAGATATATTATGCTCTATAATGGTCACTGAAAATATTAAATATACTATTTCATATGTCTTTTCCCAGAACACTTATTCTTCTTGTACTTTATATCTCTTTTATAATCATATATTATATGATATTTTAATCAATATGCTTATATTTGAATTTACATAACTATATTATGTTACAGATTAGTTTTTAATACTACAGATTATTTTTTTCTTAGATCAATGTCTATAATAATTTGTTTACAGCACACTACTTTGATTTTTAACTTGCATGAATCTGTAAGATGTTTATTATTTTTTTCTTATTATTTTTCCAGAAAGAGACGATAAGAACATAACTCTGTAGATGAGTGGGCATTTTGTAGATAAGATATTTTCTCTGTGTCTGTGGGAGAGTAAATAACTAAAATTAAGAAATCTATATTTCATACTTAAAAATGAAGTTATATTGACCTCAAAACCACTTCTAAATAAAAACTGATTACTTTTTCCTAAAATTTACTATTATTTTTTATTTGTACAAATTGACCCCATATAGTCACCCTTCTAAATTTTTTTATTTTGAAGATGGTTACTTTTCTACTCAGTCACTGAGATTTTGAAGATCTTCTGACAATATTGATCTTGTTTAAGAAGTGCCTGTTCATTGAAATTATCAAATTATGTTTTGCCCTCAAAAGAAATTATCCCTGATGTTATTAATTATGTTTCATAGGTATCATACATGCTTAGAAGTGCTAAATACTAGAAATCACTAAAGAAATATATAAACTCTTGATTGTGATTTTTCCTCATTTTTATCTTATATTATATTAGGACTGTAATATAATTTTATATAATATACTCAGTTAATGTACATTCCTTTTAGTTGTCAAATTGACATTAAAATATCAAATTTATTGCTATTTATATTAATACAGTATTGGTTCAGAGAAGTGCTCTGAGACCTTACTAATGATAAGTGTCTCCAATGAACTTGGAATTGATACGGAAGTATTGGGAAGGTACAACACCTTACCATGTTCAAATCCATTTCTCTAAGGTAAATGAAAGCCAGACTAATGAGAAAAACTACATTCTTAGGGATAAAATGCAGTAAAGCAGCTTGATAGCTTTTCAAATAAATGACACTTGTACCCCTTTTTTATGTGTTGAATGTATTTCATGCCTTCCTTCACACTGTTACCCAATTTTTTGTGTGTTTAACATCACTGTGAGGGTTGATAGCTGAGAAATATCCCTTTCTCAGATACATTACAAATATTTTTCATGATGTGTCGGACGCCTCTCCCTCTCCCATGTGCTTGCATGTAAGACCTGGCCCTGGTTCACCATTCGGCACATGCGCTATGGAAACAGTTGCTCTGCAGTTGTGCTGAGCAAGTCTGACCTATTTCTGGGAATGTCCACATAGCCACGATGTTGACTATTACGTGTGATAGATGAACGTCTTATGATGTGCAATTTGAGGTTGAATCTCTCCAGATATCTCCAAGTCAGTCTCTTTCCTGATGGTTTGACACTGGTCCAGTTAGGTCAGCTTCACTTGATCACATGGCCAGGCAATGTTAAAAACCTTCCCGTAATTTAGTATTTTAGACTTCGTTGAAGCCAGAATATTTTATAAATCTTAGCTGAAGCAGATCAGGATTCATACTGAGAGTAGGGTGTCTAGCAGCTAGTGTGAGGAAATGTCTGTAGGACCTTTGGTACTTCCCTGAGCTCTTGCTGGGTCACATTCCACACCTCTAAATAGAAGCTGTGCATTTCTTCAGTGTCTGTTAATCCTTTCAGTGATCCAAACTGAATATTTTCTCATGTAGGAATTTGTAAGTGGAACTATTTAGGTAGTACTGCAATATTATAAAACAAGAATCCACTTATATACAGAAAGTACTTGAAAGAACACACATCTAGCAGATTTGGAAAACCCATGTCTGGTTGTGTCTGTGGGGTGTTTCCAAGATGCCTAGCATGTGGATCAGCAAACTGAGGGGAAGGACCAGTCTCTATTGTTCTCTGTTATCCAGGAGGGTTGCAGTCTCCAAGAAATGAAAGCGAAAGAAAACAGATATTTGCTTCAATGTGAAAAGCTCTAAAGTGCACGAACTTGTGCATCTCTTGCTACTGCCATTACCTATAAATGTCAGCTTCCTGGTTTCCCAGCCTTTCAATATGGACTCACAACAGATTCTCAGGCCTTCTGTCCTGGACTGGAATTGTATCCTATCTGCCTTGTTCTGTCATTTCCAACTTCTGGAACTGAGTAACTCTTAGGTCCTCTGACTCCAGCGTGTGGATGGTAACTGCAAATTATCCTGCAAGCTTTAAATTCATTCCTCTACATAATTATATGCATGTAAAAATTACAATCTATTGATTTTGTTCCTGTAATAATCTAACCAAGCCAGAGGCCTTGTATGCCATGTATGTATGCCCAGATTGAAAAACACCAGTGAATATTGAGCAGGATACATATTAAAAGATCAAAATTGATGCACATTGTTTTCAAATTGAAGTTAATTAAGGAGAAAGATATAGATCAAGAAAACAGTAATTAATAACAAAAACCACTTATTAGTAGCAGCCTCAAAATTAGATGGAGAAATGTAAATCAGAGCTTAATATACAAGTCAATTAACCTAAAGTAATGCAAAATATATACCCAGTTTATAAAAAGGTTAATGGCATTAGAACTCTAAATGAAAAAAATCCAACAAATATAAAGATACTGCAAAACTTATGCATTAATAAGAAAAATTAATATTATATAATAAGAATGATAAAAGAAGAAATAAGTAGAACATTTTGGCCTACCCCAAAATATGATTTGATGACAGTAGTAATTATAAATATAAATATAGTTATAACTGAAATATTATAAAAAACTTTAGAACTTATTGATGAAATTTTTTTCAAATGAAAGTTAAATTTTGTTAGTGCTTTTTCTTATTTACATCTATGAATAAATTTATACTTGGTTAAAATATGTGTTACAAATTTAAGAATAAATAAATATACTTTAGTAGCTATCTCTTACAACTCCAATAAGACCAGCTTTTGTACCCCAAGCAGGTATAATTTATGCATCAGCTGGACAAGAAGGAACAGAGCCAGAATTTGTGAGCAAAGGAACAGCCAACAAGATAGCATCAAGAGATTCTCTAGTGCAATAGAGGAAATAACATTAGGATATAGTCACAGAAAAATAACTGCAATGTTTATTTTTTTAAATCCTCTGAGATTTACAAAGGAACCTATATTTAGATTTTAAAATATTATTTGTTCAGAGTGTTCTCTACCGGTATTGTAGTAAACTTTTAGTCTTATTCTATTGTTGATTGTTGAAATATTTCAATGCTCAGTAAACAAGGAAAAAACAGACATGTATCCGCAAGAACAAAAATCATTTCAGACTTGTTTCTATTAGGAAAAAATAATAAATTTTTTTGTTTATTTCTAGTTCTTATGTCAGTAGATTTGGTAACAGCATTTTGAAATGCTATAGGGAACTTAAATATAAGATTTTCTGTTTCAGTGCTAATGTTGTTTTTTACTTCTTAAATGTGAATAATAGAGAGTGAGACAGGGCCTGGGGCAGGATGGGGGAAAAGCAGAGTGAAATGAGAAGAAAGACTGCCTGATGGAGTCCTTTTTACCTTCTTCACACTTCACTTTTCTTTTTATTTCTTTTCATAATTTTATGTGGAAAAAAAGGTGTTAAGGCAACATCCACATTCCTGAAAAACTTTCCTTACACTTATATAGCCGTGATTATTTAAATCAAACTAAGCTTCTCTAGAGTCTACCTGAATAGAATATAAACTGAGGTCTGTTCCATTGGATTGTTCAGTTCCTATCCATACTGTATACCCCACTTTAAAACACAATCTAATTATACTGTCTTCATTCCTAAAACCTTCTATTTCTCCTAAGTGCTTGTAAATGAACTGAAGCCTCAGGACACACAATTCAAATGCAATTCAAATTACAGTCTGACCCTTCCTACCCTTTCTAAATCAGTACCAGACTTTCCTACCACCCAAATTATACTTTGTTCTGTCCTCTCATTTGTAGAGAAATCTATTACAACTAAGTGTGTATGTGTATCTATGCTTTTTTTCTGAGCATTTAAGGCTATGCCTTTTAAACACAGCCTAGAATTAGAAAAACATATAAGGAATGAAACTATTTGCTAGAAGATTACCTGTAAATATTTATGAATGAGTGAATAGATGAATATCTCGCACTTCCCACTCCACTGTTCAACAATCTATGATGATCACATTTCTTTATATTTGCTAAAGTTCAGCAATTCAAGCAGCTTAGAAACATGTAAAGCCATTACATAAAGTACTATAATTCATTAATGAAGAGACATAAAATAAGCAAATTTCTGGCCCAATAACATAACTCTTATTATTAACTCAGTGTAATGCTCTTCCTACATAACATAAAACTAGAGAGAAATTGGACCTTGAAAAATTAGACATCAAGATTAAGTGCAAGTGGTATAGAATCTCTTTTCAAAAAATATCAACTTTTTGTCAGTGTTCCAAAATATGGAATTCAAAGACAATTGAGTTTAAAATAATCTTTCTAAATAAATTATATGTTTAGCAACAAAGGTTAAACATGCACATTTGTCTTAATCTTAAAATAAATCTTAAACTGAAATTATGGTTTATTTTTGCCATATTCCTGAAGCAATTCTGATCATCAATGCTTATTTACAATGGAGAACAATATAAACTTTACAGATACAATCAGGAAAATGGATTCTGGGTCATTCAGTGGAATGTAATATAGTGCTCTATTCTGCAACTGCACAAATATATCAGTTAAATTAATAGTGAACTGAACAACCATGTTTGCGTATAGATATACATGTGTATATATATGTGCATAAATACAGAACTGCCCCCAAATAGGTCAAACACTTTGATTTTCCCTGTTGCTTAATCTTAGATCATCTTTATTTTTCTAGAAAATTATTTTCCAGAGTTCTTTCTAAAACAGTCCTTAAAGTGAGCAACCATACTCCTTTTCAGGACAGAAATATTTCTTAGGAGGCTTCTTTAGAAATCAGTTATCAAGGAGTTCTGCTGGTTTGAAGGAAGTGCAGGGTAGCCTAACTGTCTTCATTCTTAAAAGTTTAAAGACCATCAGTTCTGGAGAGAAGCTGCAGCTGTACATCTTCATTTTGTAGACAGAAAGAGGAACCCCAGGCCATTCTAACACCCAGCTTTTGCATTACCGGGGTACGCTGTTTGATACCCACAGCTCACAAAGGCTGTGGAAAAGGAATTCATTTTGGCTCACAGATTCCGAGGTTCAGTCCATTGTCAGCAGACTCAAAGGAACAAGCATCATGGCAGAGGGGTGAAGGAACAAAGTGACAAACTTCATGGCAGACAGAAAGCACAAAGGTAGGTGAAGAGTCAGAAAGAAAAAGGGCTGGGAACAATATATGTGTTCAAACACGTGCTTCTTGGTCAACCTGGTCCCCACATCTTAATAGGCCCGTTCAGCAAAATTCTTTAGTGGATAAGTAATAATAATAATAAAAGTAATAATAAATTAATAATGGTCAGTGGTCCCTTAATGAGATCAGCCTCCTCAGGATCCAATTGCTTCTCTCGGCCTGGTCTATGAGCATTGCTGAACTGGACATCAGTCTGTCACTCTAAGAGTCTTTGGAGGATACTTCATATTTAACCATAACATCCGCTCGGTGGCTTAGCTGAGATGTGGGCCCAGATACCCCATCTGTTGCTCCTTCTCTGCAGTGCACTGAAAGTATTTTACCAAATTCCAGGCCGTTAGGGGAAGCTGCAGTAGCTACAGGCACGGTTTGTGAAAACCTGTCAGTATTGCTGAAGACATGGTGACCTTCACCCAGAACTCTGCTTGTCTGTGTGAGGCCAGAACAGACGTGAAAAGATACTTGATCTATCTGTTTTCCCACAGCATCGCTTCTCCTGGACACAGAGGCCTGCCGGTGTTATTTGCTAGAAAACTTTTCTTTGACGCAAAGGAAAATTTCCATGTCTTTGATTTGCAGCTGCATGTCAATCAGTTTGCAAACTGTGAGTCTCTTCTTGCTGTTAAAAGTTCTAACTGGCAATTTGAACTGTTCTTTTTATTTTTTTATTTTTATTTTTGAACTGTTCTTTTTAAAGAAAAAAAATACTGATAAGTATACTGGTGGGGCCATGATTTCTGCCAAAGACAGATATTAATACTTTCCAAGCCCTAGTAGGGACTAGGTATTCAGTGAATAAAGCAAAGCAAATAGAGCGTGCACTAAAAAAAAAAAAAAAAAAAAAAAAAGGGAAATAGAACAAAAGAAAAGATGAGATCTATATTACATTAATAATAGCTCCTTTAAGTAAATGAATTGATCTGTGTAGTGAAAAGAAAAGAGAAAAGAAGAGAAAGAAAAGAATAAAATCAGTATCTCAGCAAAAAAATGAGAAAACAATGAAATGGATGTATGTCTGTAGGAAGTTCGTAATGTTTGATGAAATAGAACTTTGTGTGGCTAGACTGACCATGGAGTAGTAAAATACAGGTTTTCTACCTTAATAACTCTAAAGTGTTTTTATTGTTTGAATTTCTCTGCTATTATTAAATTGATCATGAAAGACTAACAAATTCTGTCATGTATTACAGAATAACATAGGAAAATAGATTTGCTTTGCAATTCTGTAATATAGTAGTGTATTTTAAATTAACCAATACTTAGTTGATGCTTTTTTTCATTTCCTACAAGCATACTTTTTTTCCTCTTAAAATTAAAATTAGGTACTTTAATAGTACTAAGTGGTTGCACACAAATTCCTTTCAATCATTGAAACATTATTATCATATTTTGCAAAATAATGACATCCTTATAATTACTATTAAATACTTTCTCTGTTTATGCAGAATATCAAAATATTATTTGTTATTCTGCATGCTTTCCTCACAAGCCAGTGAAATTTTCTCAGTTTCTTATGTGGTTACAAGAAGTGCTAGTTATTCTGTACTTTCTCTTTCACTGAGTATACTGATCAATAGTGAAGTAGTGATATATAATGTGAAATCATCAATCTTTCAACTGATGAATCATTAATCTTGCTCTTTCTATTTAATCCCATTGTCTTTTCTCTACCTTTTTGAATATAGTTTGTATTAATTTGCATATAATTATATTTTATTTCCTCTCTTTTTTAGTGATCTAGCCTAGTAATGCTTTATTAAAATCTGTATTATAGACAATCAAACCCTAAGAATAAATAGTTGAAAAAAGAAAGTGTCCACTTTTGAAGTAAAAAACACCACAATCATAATCTTGGAAGAAAACGGAGCTGTTAATTAGGATCTGGCTAAGGTGTCTTCTTATGTGACTTTTTCCACCATCTTCCCATTAAAAAGATACCCATTCTTAGGCTATCCAGTTGTGAGCATGACATACATAAAACTGTCCAATTTCTCTGACACTGATTTATACATTGCTGAACACCTGACATTTCATGTTTTACTTGCAAAGTCTTTTTCCAGATACAGTGTTTAGTGTTTAGTAGTTTTTCACAGAAATATATCACAAGTTGCATGAATAAGCATCAGAAAGCTACTACATAAAGCTAAAGCAAAGTACTTGGCTCTTGGAAAATAAGTGTAACTGTTTCAGGAAAGTATGCCACTTGATACTGTAAAGTTATCCTTTGTTTCTTAATCTCCTGACAAAACAATTTATGCTGCAGAATCCCAGGAATACTAAATCACAGAAGATTGTTTTGGTAGGGAATGAGTTGAGTAGATTTTGCAGAGAACTCTGTGTAGCCAAGTATAAGCAATCTCTGATGGTACTAATTTGTATTTTTCAGGCTACTTCATGTACAGTGTTTTAGGGGAAAATACTCACTTAGAAAAATCTTTCTTTTTTTGGAAACAATGATCTCAGTTTTATAATTGATTCATCTGATTCTTAATAGCACTTCCTGTTTCTATGTTGCCACATTAGAATATTACTCATTTTTCTAATTCATTTGAGCCGTTTTAACAAAATATCATAGACTGGATGGTAATAAGCAACAGGAACTTATTTATTAATATTTTAGAGACTAACAGGTCCAACAAGGAGATGTCGTCAGGATCAGTATCCCAGGGGCTTGGTTTTGTGACTTGTAGAGGACCCCTTTACACTTAGTAGAAAGGGCAACACAGCACCCTCTGGGTCTGCTTTTTTAAGCACAGTGAAGCAGGAAGGATTAACTCCATCCTAATGAGCTAATCACTTCCCAACAGGTACTCTCTCCAAACACCATCTTATTGCAGGTAGGATTTCAATATCTAAATTTGAGTGAGCACAAACATTTAGACAAGAACACCTCTGCCTTCTTCACCAGCCAAATGAAGAAAAGTTAGTAGTAGTTTAAATAGAAGTGTAAGTAAAGCAACAGTATACCATTATTTTTACCTTTGTCTTTGAAAACCAGTAACAAATCTTCCATGAGCTGAACTAATAGAAAAGAAGTACAATAGGAGGCAGGGAGCCCAAATTTGTAGCATAAAATGAGTCCAACACCAACTTTGAAAAAATATTATAGCAAGGCAATATGAGATTCACTATTGCAAACTTTCCATATATAGAAAATGATTTGAAAATGCAGCTCAAATGAAACCTCTTCTTAACAAATGTTTTAACTAAAGACCATATTTAATTAAGAATCTTACATGGAATATAGAACTTGTTCTTAGTAACTTCTGTGATCTGATCTGCATTTTCTCCCAAATTCTCTACCAAAAACTTGAAGTGATAGTCATGTGAAATCTAAAAGTGAAGTAAATAGATTCATTTTTCTTCAAGTTATATCTTATGAATTTTATATCAGACTGATCCCTAAAACATATTAAAGATTTTATAGGTTGGTCTATAGGTTCAGCTTGACATGCCTCATTCATTGTGATCCATAACCAACAGGATTGTCTCAGACTAACTCTAGTGGCCTTTTTCTGCCTAGTTTTCTGACATACTGTAAGCAAACCAAGCCATTACATTAATGTAAGGAGGTTTACAACTAGACCCTGGTATCAGTAATGTAGCTCTTTAATAAAAGAATACAATAAATCAGGTGCATTCTGAGTTGAATAGTCATTTTGTCACAAGTTACTGATTCAAGCTTGGGCAGAGATCCCTTAGGTCTTCCTACTACCCAGGACCATACTTCTGCTAACGATCCCTTCAATTAATTGAACTCTGTGAAATTCTGTACCTTGCAGCCTTTTTCTTCAGTCTCAAAGCCATTTAGGGCCAGTTATCATGCAGTAGGATTAGGTTGTTTTGGAACAAGACTGGTGAATGAGGTTCATTCCAGTTTAGTTTTCTAATTTGTTGTACGTTACTAATAGTTCACTCTCATTACCATTTAATATTATGCTTCCTATTAATTTTCTGGCACCTAAGTCATAAATTATTGCATGGTTGTATGTTTGTTGATTTGTTTGCTTCAAAATAAGTATTATATTATATAGTGTTGATTCCTGGAAACCGTGACACAATTTGAAATAGTAATAGAAAAGAGAAAATCCTCATCAATAAAGTTAAATTATTAAAGTATACTGCTACAGGGAGTAACAAATCTGATCCCACTAGGAACCTGGAAAGCCAGCATAAAACACACTGTTTAGTTTAAGCACCAAAAGAATTCTGAACATATAATTACAAGTTTTTATCAGTCATTGATTGATTGGTGGTTAATTCCACAGTAATTGGGACTTGCCACTTGCATGGACAAATTTCCCTCCAGATCAGGCAAAGATGTACAGCTGCCACCAATTGGAACTCCAGCCCATGTCTGCAGAAATCATAAGGACGTAAAGGATGTACAGATAGAGTACTTAAGAGGACCTGCTATATATTCTTTTGTTTCTTCTATATATTATTAATACAGAGGAATGCCGGTTTAATATACCTTAAGATTTATAAGCAAAACTTTAAATTGATGTCTCATTTTGTAATTATTTTCAAAATATGTAGTTGTATCATGTCAGAAAAAAATCTACATGAGGATAGAAAATTTATGATCAAGTACCATGTTAGTTACATAGGAAAAATTATCAATTCTCCCATTGTTCCTCTTCTTGTAAGTTTGATCACTTTCTGCCTCCTTGCTGCAAAGATGGTAATATATATGGGAACTTTGTAAATTGAGTGAAAATACATATGATATAAAATACATATATATATAAAATAGATTATTTATCTTAATCAACTTGAGCAACACGTAAAATGTCCAGTAACTGAAGAGACAGTACATTATTTTATAATTATTTAAATTAGATTTTTAAAATCCTTCAGAGGTGATACAAATTGTGATTAAGATTACTTCCTGATTTATAAATATTTTCTGAGTGACACATTCAGATGTAAACGAGGAAATTATATTTCAGGAGACCCATGGAGGCTTTGATATCTAAATTTCTCTTAAGGTACAAAGAATCACTAAAAATAGACTCAGCATGTTACAGAAATTGATTTCTCTAATTTGCATCACAGCAAGTCACAGTCATGATAATTAAGCCAAAGGATATTATCATTTATGACTGCCTCTTGTCAGAAACTAGTGTTTTCCCTTTTGGGTAGGAAGTGAGAATAGGGCAATTAAATTTAGTTTTAGAATTGTTCTCCTCTTAGACAAAATTAGCTAGAACCAATAGTGACATGCAAAATGACTAGTAAAAGAAATAGAAAGAGATGTTTGTCTATTAAGCTCAATTTAATGTGTCTAGACTCCCAGAGAAGATAACCACAGAGTGAATTGAGTAAAATAGAAGAATAAAAAATTTCCTATATATGTTGTAGTATGAAGCAGAAAACAGTAAATTTGCATTACAGTCATTTTGAAATCTTACAACATCTACACACTATGTAAGTTAATAATATTGTGCTACAAATTTGACCCACACTCAAATCTAAAGCTTAAAAGAATTTTGTTTGTGAATCTAGAGGCCCATCCAGTTTTTTTAACTTTTCAAATTTTGAAATTGTTAATTTGTATTATTTATGTACTTAAATTTTTGATTGCCACAAAAAAAGGTTTATATTTGTTTTCACCTCTCATAGGCAAAGAATGTAGCTATTTGTGCTATACATTCCTCTATGTGTTTTAATGTATTTTAAATATACCTGATTTTGCTAATGTGTGAGGAAACATACTATAATTTTTATTTCTTTAGTGGAAAGTGATGTTCAACATTTGTTTAATGAATTTTTATTTTTTAGTTGTGAATCACATGTTCATATTATTTTCTTGCTTTCTTATTCATTTACTTTTAATTACATCATCTGACTTTTATTCTTTATGGGAAGCTTTTGGGTATGGATCCTTAAAATGCAGAAAAATTCTATATTCTGTGTTCAACAGCTTGTTTTCCATTTTTGAAATGCTTTCCATCTAACAGGAGCTTCTATCTCACAGATTTACACAGGTTAGTTTATATATACATCGTGATCTTTTAAACATGATGACATACCTTTATGCAAATAAAGGTACTGTTTTCATCATTGCCACATTATTTTTGTTGTTGTTGTCATCATACTTGTTTTGGTTTTTTTGAGACAAGGCTTTGCTACACAGATCAGGTGAGCCTTGAACTAACCATGTAGCCCAGCCTGCCTCGAATTCCTGGAAATTCTCCTGACTCAGAATCGTCCGTTTTAAAGTTTAACAAAACGGATCTATGAACCACCTTTTCCCATGCTGTTAGGAAAAAAGAAAGGAAGGGAAAATAGAAATCAAAAAGTAACCAAAAGGAGAATGTTAAAAGAGGAAAAGGAGGACTGGGGATTTAGCTCAGCAGCATAAGCGTCTGCCTGGCAAGCACAAGGTCATGAGTTTGATCCCCGTACCAAAAAAGAAAAAAGACAAACAAAGGGAAAAGTTAAACCAGTGTGCCTCGGAAAGTCAAGAGACTGTCATTATTCCAACAATGTTTACACAAAGAAAGAGACATCAGCTGGATTAGTCACTGCACGATTTATGCCACTCTATCCTTTATGGCACAGCTCCTGGAACAACTGGGCAAGCTCTGTCTAGACGATCTTGTCAGAAGAATTGCCTAGGGATTGCAAATACTTAGCTGGTACAATATTTCCTTTCACTGTTTTGCATTGTAAGATTCATGTTGCATTATCTAACTGGAGTTTTATAAATCTAGTAAGCTGCTTTATTTGTAAATATCTCCATATTTACTTAAGAATCGATGTCTCTAATTATGCTATGGCATATTTGATTTCTCTAATGAATATTTCACTTTATTTATTTGATTTGCTCTTCTAAAATGAAGATGATTACATTTCTATATCTGCCTAAAAATGTAACATTGAATTTGTACAAATATTTTAATGCATTCACAAATGAAACATGGCTAGTGTTTTACAATGCTTTATAAAAGTTTATTAAATACAATAGTTGAAAAAGAATCAGAAAATGCTTTAAAGATATCATCACTTTCAATAATGCAGGCATTGCTTCAATCATGCTATAAGGGGTAGAAATATTGCCAGTTAACTTTAAAAGACAAAAAATAGAGAAAGGTGGATTTAAATGCACTTCATATTAGTTTTATGTAATAAAAATGTAATGTCTTGGGTTCACTCTTTGTAATCCTATCTACCTTCAGATTCTTATGGCCCTTAAAAAGAGTACTGTGATGACTGAATAGATGCTTATATATGATTTTGTGCTAGAAAATTGAAACATTTGTGACCATGTCTAAGCAAGAGTTTTATGGCAAGAGCAAAGAGTGACATGATTACTGAACTGTAGCTGTCACTGGGAATAGAGCCGCTCACAGAGGTAGCAATTTCAGATGCACCAGTGTTTAAAATTAAAGTTCAGTAACTTACTGTGAATGTATCATCTTAACAGCTTTAAAAATTTTCCTGCCTCCATTTAGTATTCTCCCTATTTATATCCTTTCATTATGAAATAGTCATGATTTAAGGTCAGTAATACAACTTTTATAATACTTTATAAATAAAATACTGAAAATATCTGAATTATGAAATAATACATAAATTTTTATTGTTAGAATGTACTAATTATAATTGAGAAATATTTTATGTCCCATTGGGCAAATCAATTAAATCAATGTTTTCTTCCCTATTCTGAAGCATAAATAGCTGATGTGAAACCTAATTACAGGTGTGACCATTCTTCGAGTAAAAGTATATAGAGTATACTTTACAATAACATCAATAGCTATGTAATAGCATTACATAAATATGTAACAGAATGCTCTTCTTAAAACCGAGAGAGATTTTAGAAAAATGACAAAAACTGAAGGAAAAGAGATAAGAAGAAATGTATTCATTGTATTTTCCTATTTTTTTTGTGCAGTATGAAAGACATTTGGAGGAAAATACACTTTGAAAGATAATATGGCAGAAGGACATTGACAGAAGTAGTCTGAAAATGTCTGTATTTCACGTAAGTTAAACAACATAAGAAGGCATTGAACATAAGCAAAGTGAAAATTAATGTGAAGAAAACAGGGAAAAATTAAGAGTTTGAGATTTGACATTTTGCCCACATATTATTTCAAGTACTCCTGAAGTTTGTTTCTGTGATTAACATATAAAGCACTTTCTTATGCAACTCTGAATACAAAAGTATAACTATTATATAATAAGTATATCAACATTACATATTATCACAAAACAATCTTTTAAGAGTTGAAGAGTTCACTGTTATTAAGGATAAGAACATTTCTGCAATACAGGTAGAGTAGTAGTGTTCACATAACTTTATAGATAGCCATTTATTCATTTACTTATTTATTTTTGTAACTGTTTTGTAATAATTACTTATTATTTTGTAACAAGGGTGTAATCAAACTCACACCCTTGTGCTTGTCAGGCAGGTACTGCACCACTGAGCCTTATTCCCGGCCCATAGATAATCTTATATTTAGATTACACAGCAAATTTGTATTTATTAAAAATAGCATATAAAATAGAAACACAGATATGTACATGTAATTAATATAAATATAAATATATGTATAAACAATAAACTTCATAACAGTGCTATTTAATGATAAAATTTTCATCCATATCCGACTGAAAAGGAATGTTTCATCTCTAATAGACAACTCTTTGGTGATAGCACTGGTAAATTGTTTTTGAAAATTAGTTCAGTATGACACAAAGCCAAGATGAAAATGCAGGATGAAAGGCTACTTATAAAATGAAGGTGTTAAAAGTGTTATGCAAATTGTATTGAGTGATCTTGAAATCTAGTCCCTACATAATTGTCAGTGTAACCTATAACCTCATTTTATAACCTCATGCTTTCGGTTTGCATTCCTACCATTTTGTTCTCATTCTTTCTAAATATGTTAGGTTCTTCATGCTCTCATGTTTCTGTTTATTCTGCAATTTCATGGAGAAACCCTCAAGGTCATCTCTTGCCATCAGGAACGTGGTGGTTCATTACTGTACTCTCAATATTCACGGACTGAGGCTGTAGGCTTATATGTTCAGGATGGCCAACTTAATGCCTTAGTGAGATCCTATCTCAAAACAAGAAATTTTTAAAAAGGCATTGAATTTAACTCATTGTGAAGGCCTTGGTTTCTACCACAGTACCAGGGGGCAAAAATGAAAGCACATTTCCCAAAGCATATAAAAATCCTGACTATCAAGATGTATTTCATATGGCCAATAATTTTGCAATGTCTTGATTCTTATATTTGCAATTAATTAAAGAATATCTTTTTGCCATTAATGTTCATAGTAACATTGTTCAGATTTTTAAATATATCAGAAATTCTCAAAATGGGTGGATATAGGAGAATAGATAATCAAGTTTGATTATTTCCATACATTGGAAAGAAATGTCACCCAACAATAGAAAAGAACCAAATCCTAATACACACACTACACTAGACAACTCATACAGAATTTACATTAAATGAAAAACTCAAAAAAGAATCATGCGTATTCTTTTTAGGTAAAATTCCAAAACCAACAAAAGTCATCTGTGGTAAACATATCCAAAGAAGAGATAAATGTGGATCACTAATGATAAGTATGAGGAAATTACAGAAATCATAGAAATATTCATTATGTTGATATTATGTAAAGTGTACAGAGAAATGAATTACATTTCTGAGTTATATATGCAATGAAATTATGTAAATAATCACTGTGAAATAGAAGCAAACAAATGTTAATATTGGTTTAGTATTTTTACTTTTTTTCTATAGAATTGTTTGTCAAATTTGAAGGAACTTTCAATGAATTAGATAAGCAATCACTGGAAATATAGTAAGAACCAGAAAACTGTTATAAATATTAAAAGAGAGAAAATTAAAATCTACTCTGTAGATGGAAGGTAGAATTCTTCATATAACTTATTACACACACACACATACACACATGAAGACACACATGTGAAGACATTCTTGTATCTGTCAGAGTTTCACTCATTTTCTGAGAAAATGTAATGTAAAATAATTATTCTAGATATCTTGCTAAATATCTTTTACATCCAATAGATTAGGAGGTTAATCATAGTGTTTCTTTCTCTCCCTCTGGTTCAGATAGTAGATTTGCTTCCTGATCAAAGTAGTAAAGATAATGTCTCACTCAAGAGCAAGTACAGGCAAATTTGTTAGGTTCTTCTTCAAACACCAGGTTTTTCCTCAACTTTCCTCAGTGGTAACATAATCTACTATGTGGGAAGCATCTACCTGAACCCACATACAATTCAGCTCTTTGAACTTGGGAACTTGGGAACAGGAGGAACTGGCAGAAACATTAAACTCTTATTCTTCTTCTGGCAAGAGTAGTATAGTACACATCCTTGGTCCTCTGCCTGTGTCTGTGACCCTATGCTGACTAATTTCTTGCTTAAGATGTAGCCTAAAGTCTCAGAATCCATAGTTCTTGATAATGCTCATGTTATTCTAGCTTGTTCTTGATAGAACTTAACAGCAAGACTATAAGTTATCCCTAACCATACCTCACGGATATATTTTGATCTTTGAATATCATCTTTGAATATAATTTAAGGGGAATATGATTCTGTAGGAAAATACTGGATCCAGTGCTGATGCAGGTACAGAAGAAACTAAATATGTGCTAAAGAATTATGGTATCAAGTGTTATCCAAGAATTACCGCACATCACCAATTGGAGGCCAATCAATATCACTTTAATGTCAAAATTTTACACTGAAAAGAACATGTCAACAGTATTGCTGGTTAAATTGCAAAATCTAAATCTAATGAGAAAATGTGAACAAAGGGTAATATTTGATATAAAAGGCCTCTGCTTTTCAGAAAATAAAGACCACAAAAGACATAGAAACTCAGCGTAATCATACCTAATAGATTAACCATGGATTACGTTTACCCATAAGGGGCTGGGTACTGATGACCTGGTAAGTCATAATGTCTAATGAGGTGAGAAGCAGAGGGAATGGTACAATGGGGATTCAGCGTAAACAGGAGCAGAGAACACAAGCAAGCTGTGTGAGCTGGCGATCCAGACTTCTGTGTAGCTATGATGGAGCTACAATTAGGAATTCTTTTTTGTTCATCGATACTTGTGTGTGATGCATAATGATCACATTTACAAGACTCTTTCTCAGGGCTTTGGTGCTGTGGGTCCAAAGAAACACAATCCCGGAAGGTGTTTTCCTCACAGTTCTCGCAGTCTGTTAAAACTGTAGTTAGATTTCTTCCTAAGTCTTGGACCATGCTTTACCTAAGTATTGATATTGGTAATTCATTATGTTGCACTTCAGAAATAATTCTTTTGGAGAAGAGACAAGACGGCGGACTGGTAGGTAGCAGGAGAGTGACCCTCTCTGAGAGAGACAGCTCAAAAGCCAGAACCCTGGAGAGACCCAAACAGAGAGAGATAGACTCTCTCAACCCAGAAAGAAACTAAAGTGCAAAAACCCACTAGAATATGAGGTCCTGGGGCTACTATTAGTGAAGATAAGATCAGGGAGCACGGCGCCCTCCTCAAGCCACCTGAATTCTGCCCAACCTGAACAAGTGATCCACGCTGAAGCGACTGGCTTTAGCCGTGGGAGCACGGAGCTGAACAGCCCTGTGTGCAGCTCACTGGGACCGGCTCTGCACATGACCCACCCAGAGGCACCGTGAATTCCCACCGCAGCCATGCTGAAGTCGGAGGTTGGGCAGTCCAGCAGTTCTCGGGAACACATTGAGTGATGGGAATAAAACCCTCCCATGGGAAAGGGGAAACCGACTGGACAACATGTTGGATTTGAGCAGGACAGTCCTAATGCCATAAGGAAGTGGCTTCAGCTGGTTAGTCCCCCCACTGAGCAGATTGGTGGAATCTGCTTGGACTAGGCCAGGCCCCTGGCGGGGACCCAGTTACTTCCCTGAGATCAGTGCACACTGATGCAGTGAAGGCCTGCAAAGGTTGACTGGCCCAGAAGGGAGGAACTAGCACACACTGCCCCTGGGTGAACTCTAATCTCTGATAACCTATTGAAGAGGGCTAAAGCTCCTAGCCTGTGCCCTCTAGAGGAGCCTTAAACAACAAGAAAAGGGTCTGGGCATTACACTGTACACTTGTATGGAAGGAACCAAAAACACGATGAAAGGGAAAAATAAGAAAACACTCCCAGCCCCCAACCCTGAGAACATGGATCCAGGAGAGGTAAATACAAAAGAGACTGAGGGCAGCAAAAATGCAACATCAAACACAGCATTAGTGGACATAAAGAGATACATTCAAGACCTCTTAAGTGGGACCAAAACTGAAATATTAATTCAAATTAAACAAGAGATAAGTAGATTAATAAAAGAAGGGCTGGGTACCTCTCAAGACACAGACAGAAGAATAGAGGAATACAAATGGAGAGAAAAATATAATGAAGAATTCAGAAAAAACCTAGAATTTATGAAGCAGATTCAAAGGGATTATCAGGAAACTAAAGTCTCGATAGAAAGCTGGCAAAGCTGCTTGAAAGAAACCAAAGAGAGACTATCAAAAATTGAATACAGGCTTGCAATGTGGGGTCATGAAAGGGAAGATCTCTTAAAAATAACAAGGGAGCAGGCAGTAAAGATACAAAGATTGGAAGATGACAAGAGGATCTATAACTTAAGAATAAAGTATGTGAATGAAGAAGCAGGAATCAAACCAGAGGAATTACAAAGGCTATTCACAGAAATTATTGAAGAAAATTTCCCAAGCATAGAAAAAAGAAATGATATGCAGAAGTATGAAGCATACAGAACTCCAGCC